>ML820337.1:0-15265 GCA_009831015.1 Picea engelmannii
TGACCTTTAAATTAAATTATTATAATTTTATTATAAGGAATTGAATGTGCAGGCAGATGCTTTGTCCAAACAAGCATTGGAGGTAGAAACAGGTTCCATAGTTACAGACTACAGTGGAGAAGAGAGCTGAAGACTTCATGCCAGCAATCACCAGATCTTTATTTGATTGACTACAAGTGATGATGGACATTCATTTTTGACTATTGTGATGGTATATTTGCTTTTGTGGATAGCCCCGAGGACTAGCTCAATCAATTGGTGCAACTGTTTCTAGGACATTGCTGGTAATCATGTGCACTGTGCAGGTCCACGGTTCGAAACCCACAGGATGAGGTGCACTAAATCTACACCCCCTGCTTTACACTGGGTACTATCCTCAGAAGGGGGGAAGTGCCTGGTTAGATCAATCGGTTGGTGCTGGTAATCATGCATGCTGTGTAGGTCCATGGTTTGATTCCCACAGGATGAAGTGCACTAAGTCTATGACGCCCACTTTACACTGTGTACCATCCTAAGAATGGGGGGGAAGTGCCTGGACGTTGCCAGGGATTTATTTCCTAGGAAAAAAAAATTTGCTTTTGTGGAGACAGTTCTCAGTAGGCTAATAGCCTTTTGGTTATAATAGGTTTTCTATAGTTCTTAGTGTAGATGTATGCTTGATGTATAAGCAGGACCCAGCACTCCATGGACAGTGCTGTTTTTGAGATTTCTTGTTGAGGTTTTAGGTTTGATACTCTGATCAGAGTTATCTTTTGGAGTGCTTTTTATGCACATAATGAATGTATCTTTTCATTTCTGCTTGAAATAGAAAACAGGATTTTTTTCTTGGAAAAGGAAATATATATATATGCCTATCAAAATCTTAGTTACAGAAAAATAAAAAAACGCTAAAAATGGGTTCAATTGCAGCATTCCTTGTGATGTCAAAAATAAAAAAAAATAAAACTAAAAGTGAAAATGCATTTATTCAGATGCTACAGAGATCATATGTACTTGTAATCTAGATTGATGCTTGGAAAAGTTTCTAAAGAATGAAAATACCTGCAGTGGTAGATTTGCCCACTCCGCCTTTTCCAGAAGCAACAGCTATTATGTCTTTGACCCCTTCAATGGCAGGCCTATGAAACGGCAGCCTTCCTTCCCCGGAATTGCTTCTCATTCCTCTGTCCCTGCTCCAATGGCGGAGTCTCTATAACCCATCGCATAAATACATTCATTTCGAAGCCATTTTTAGACAAATTTATTTTAAGAAAATGCATAGCCGAACATATATAAGGAGAGAAAAAGAAAAGACAGGAGTAGGAATAACCCACTACCTTGTGAGTGACAGTGCTCCATGGTAACTTCATTTTCGGATTTTTAGATGTAGTGTGCTTAATACAGTGTTCGATATACTTATAAGGAATGCAATAACTGAAAAGCGGACAGTCAGCCTCGTATAACTCTCCTGTTGTTACCAATTATGTACTCCATGTAGGGAGACTGATCATACGCAGGGTCTCTGGTGGCAAACACTTGTAATGGGGTGGTGTTCCATTGTACTAGTCCTTCATGCATATCAATGGATTATGGGTGTTTTCGTTTGGAATTGCTCAGTAGTTTGTCATATCAAGGGCATAGCTTTACTTGGATATGCAAAATGACTTAAATGCTCTTCCTTCTATGGATTTGGTTTCTAACTTAGGTTTATAGAGCACTCTAACGCTTGTTTTTCTTTATTTAGTAACTACATATCTCCAAGGTGTAAATGTTTATTACATATTTTATAAGTATTAAGAGCGTTTTATACTAGTGTAAATTCATTTAATTTGAATTAGTATTTAGTATCAATGTTAAAAACTAGAATTAAAATTGAGTCGGTCACAGCTTGTGAAAAGCCTTATAGTCTATCCTAAAAATATATCCATCATCAAAGGACCATTTTTATTTTTATTAGTTTTCCAAGAAGTGTAAGGTATATTTTAAAATTTGTATGAATTGTTCGTCATTGGTCAATGGTCACCTATGCGTTCAAGTGATTGCATAAAGATTTAATTAATATTAAACGAAATCGTTGATCAACGACAATCTGGAGATTTCCATATCTTACGCGTTCAAACACCATTCATCGATTCTCAACTCTCAACTACATATGGAAATTGATTTTTTTTTGTAAGTTATCTAAACTATATTATAATATCACTTGCAAAAACACAAGTGTCATATTGCTAGCCTTCCACTTGGGAAACCAAACCAGCAGCAGAACAATTATTTCTTAAGGATTACTGCCTAGAAAATATCAAAAAACATTGTCTTTGGGATCTGATTATTTGTTGCAAAAACCATTAACCATTTCAACTACCTCTCTAACATCTATCTGATGTTTTTCAGCATGTTTGTAACAACTATGAAGAAAATATATAGCTAATAAACTAAACATGAAAAATTAAGTTGGAGGGGAGGGGACATTGTCCCTCGGAAGCTATGGAATTCCTTCATTGGGGTCATTGAAGTTGATTCTCAATGTCTTCTCTTCCAAAAGGGTGACTTTCTGGTTCAACACTTTGATTTGGAGTTGTATGTACTCCATCTGCATTGAGAGTTTGTTGTGTGTTGCATGTTTGTTTGTCATTATGTTGCCCAGGAGTGCCTTCACATGCCAATACAAGTATATTGTTTTGTAGTATTTGGCCTCACATGACTGAGATGACCCTGTATCCGAAATCCAGGCAGTCATCTCTACATCAATTTCACTATCCGGAGTCGAAATCCTTTCTAGACAGATGTCTGCTTCTAGTGTTTCCAATTATGCATGAGCTTCAAGTGGGGTATGAATGGAGAAGTTCTCTGCCACCATGACTTCCTCTTGTTGAGCTCGAGGAAGCGATAGGCATCGTTGTTGATTCCAACCTATGCTCTATGCCCTCCCTCTTACCATATTGTCACTCCAATTGCCAATGCCATCTCTGAGGCGAGAAAAGAAGCTCCACACAAGAACGAGCCAACCACACCCCGAGTCGACACTGATAAATAGAATTGTAGAATTACCAAACCCATGTGCATGCATCCTCTCTTTATGGTTGTGGCTTTCTCCCTATATCATAATGTTATTCCCCCAAGCTGGCATACCTTCACATTCATGTTGGGTTGAATGCTTGTTTGTCTAGCCAAATTCCTTGGTTCCTGGCCTTTGCGGTGAATGACTAGGAAGGGTCGTCATCTACAACCGAGCATTGGTATGACCCTCCTCGGCCTTAGGCTGAATTACCATATTATGTGTGCTCTATTTGTTATATTGTCTAGTCCTATTACTATCCCACGAACCCCACGCTAATGCCAACCATGGCATATTGATTACCCAGACTATCATCATAAATTTTAACATGAGGGAGGGTTAGAGAGTGAGTTGGGTGGGGTGTTGGGGCACGTGTCAACCCGACATGTGGTCTCCACTGGCCATGGGGATGGCACGTCGTTGCCACTGGTCACCCGAATTGGGAGCATATAGAAATTGATATTAATGTAGACGCAGTAATGCAATTAATATTGTATCTTCATATTGGATGGTATAGTAGTATTGCATTGCTATGGATTGAGATATATAATTGCTATGGGTGGAGATATATGAGTCCACGTCAGATTTAAAATATTCCCAATTGGCCTATGTTCTTTATTTATGCTAATATATGGATTTTAATGTCTATTTTGTAGGTATGGTAACAACCTACACGCTTATTGTTTGATAAATTTCAATATCATAACCATTGTCATGCATCCCTTCTGACAAACAAATCGACAAATCATAATACGATAAAAAAATGTACATGACCATAGTTGTAGTTGTTGGGTAAGCATAGTCATTCACAGCTAAAATTATCCATCCTTTAGAAATGTCATGAAGATTAATTCAGTGACAGGTTGGGACCATGTAATGTTGTGCATAATATTGGAGATTCATTGAAACCTCCATAACTTCTATGTGTCTTGCTCCAATGACTCATTATGTTGTAGGTTGGCATGCACAA
This sequence comes from Picea engelmannii, assembly GCA_009831015.1. NCBI lineage: Eukaryota > Viridiplantae > Streptophyta > Pinopsida > Pinales > Pinaceae > Picea > Picea engelmannii. Next base: position 4,005 of record ML820337.1, read on the forward strand.
CATCTCAACGTAAGGTTTGAACCCACGACTCTTGATTCACTGCCAAGATGAGTAGACCAATTGAGAAATTTGTATGAGAATTTTCTCTATTATTTAGATCCGCCATTAATCAATGGCACTAAAACCCTGAGACATTTGTTGTTCTTGTTTTGGGTTTTTGTGATATAGGGTCATTTTTAATAAGTCAGTATATCATGGAGACACTATAGGACCTCCTGTATAGTAGTTGCAACGATCAAAAAAAGGGAGGCAAACCAACATCCATAGTAACAGTGGGGAAGAAGAAGAAGAAGAAGCCATCCTTGTATGTAGCAGTGATACAAATATGTATTTTCCTTTTAAATGTGTTTGTGTGTGTGTTTGACAACCCAAATACTATATAATTTTTAATTTTTTTTAATCTCTCACTCTTTTAGCAGATTATTCATGTCAAGTCATTTTCTTGGGGCATCTTTGTGGTCTTGGAGTATGAAAAAATTAAATGGATTTCTATTAACATGTCTACATTTTAATGGTGGTATTGGAGTACTATTTTTTGAGGGGCTTTGGGTGAGTTGAGTGGTTTTGCATTGAAATAGTGTGGTGGGTTTCATGTTAGTGGGTTTGATGATTGATTTCATGTTGGGCTTTGGGAAGAAATAGAAACTTATGGTTTGGAATTGTAGGGATTAGTGTATAAATTTTATTGGAAATTTAATATTTTATTTAACACGTTGTTTTTATGAAGTGTCTAGTTAATTTATTGTTGTCAGTTGAAATGTAAAAAAAAATCAAAGCTTTTCATTATGGAAGGGTTGCATGAACATATACCCTTCTAACTGAAATTAGGACCCACTCTTCAAATTTGATCATTGGTTAAAAAGGGATCAAATCTTTCTAAAATAGAAACATTTTTTATAATGTAAGCTTAAAAAAGATCTGCATTTAAAGAAAATTAATTTCTCAACAATACTTGATAGATTCAAAATTGAGATGAATTTATATTGATTTATATATATGTGTGTAATTTACTATTATTACATTCTTTTCCTTTTTTATTAAATATATACCAATCTAAAAAAAATTACTACATAAACATTATGAACAAAATACAATGTTAGTTTATAAAAAGTATCTCTCAACTCATCACCTTCCACACACATCTCAACTCATCACCTTTCACATACTCTAAAGTTATGTAAAGTAATGAGATGGCATTTCATTAATAAAGAAGAATATACGGGTAATACACTTTTCATTTTAACTTAGGTTTCAACTATTTTAATTTACGATTGATTAACTTCAACTCAGCCAAAAAGGTTTATAAATAAAATATATAGACTTAGTTATTTAACTCGCATCAATTATTTAGATGACAAATGTTATCTAGATGACGACCATAAGTTGGAGACATTTTAAAGGTTATGGAAGAAGTTTATTGTGTAAAGTAAGCAAATAAAAAACACATCATTAAAGTTGTGGTAGAAACTAAGATAGGCATGCCATGTAATGTATCTAGGGAGGATAATATGGGGTAATATCGAGTACTTAGGGAGGTACTTGTTATAGCACAAGTTGTAGGTTGGGCAAATCCCGACCCAACCACGAAACAAGTGCTACAACTTGGGAATCCTACACCCAATGTCATCTCGATGTAGGTCTCGTACTTCAAGGGTGACTAGGTCACTCTAGGGAGGCAATCCTGGACCCTAAGGGGATTGAGATGGAGATGGAGGGAAATGGAAGTGAATCCCCTAGATGTCAAATCTAAGTGGAATGAAAGGTAGGGAGAGATGTCTTGCAAGTCGAGTAATTGTTGCCCCACAGGTATAGTATTTCTTCGGATGATTGTACCTTCCCTAGACACAAGAAAACACACTTTGCAATGATATATGTTAATTGGATCAGCAAGTTAATCTTGTTGTCCCTAATTTGCAGCAGCAGATATCAGTTTATATCAGCAAATAAAACATCTAAAATCAACATATAAAGATCTAGACTAGTTAGGTAAATCAACATCAAACTCAGCAATGAATATAGGCTGAAAATTGGCACTTAAGAAGCTAGATAAGATGGTTGTTGTAAACATGTGTTTTTTGCAGAAAAATGCAGCCTTGTGGTTGTAGCATTCAGTGGCATGCAATATCAAAATTAACAATGAAAAGTTGTCAAGAACTAGCCGAAAAGATGCGCCCTAGTTAGTAGAGTAAATGAGCAAAGTTAGAGAGCTAGTCTAGGGTTAGTTTAGGAGTTATGAGAGTGTTAATAGCTAGGGTTATGCAGCCCTAATGGATGTAGGTTAAATTTGTAACAACAATTAGAGTGTTGGGAGAGAGGGGACACCCTAGTGGGGGAAGAGTCCTCTCAATGAGACAAATCAACTTCAAGCAAGAGACCTTTCAAAAGACCAAAAATTTTGTTTCCCAAGGCAATGATTTTATATCTTCAATGCAAAAAAAAGTATGACTGGTGCCTTTACTATTGGGTAAATGGAGTCAAAAGGAACTTAGAGAAGCTACCTCCTTCGGGGTGTAATCCCTTTTACTTCCCAAGGCAAGTTTCTCTGTGCTAGGGTTTAAGCTAAGAGGGTGTATGCACTTATACTTCTCTTAGCAAACCCTTGTTGACGCAATAAGATGAAGCATAAAGTGATGAAGCCTAAGGTGAGGGTGTATGCCCTTATACTTCCCACCTAGTTCCTAGCACAATAACCTTGACTTGAAACAAATGATAGCAAGAAAGTAAAAACCATACCAATTCAAGGGAAAATGTCAAGATAATCCACCATAATAGCAATAGAATAACCTTCCAAGGCTAGCACATCACTTCTTCCATCAACCATTCATAAGTATAGCCATACACAAGTGCACAAGAGCTAAAAGAGCCAAGACGGCTGAAAATTTCAGACCAATTCTCTCACAAGAGGGAGAGTTATATTTAAAATGAGATCTTATGATCTCTATTTATACTAAATGTAGCTAACACAGTTTGTCCACAAATTAAGGAGTAAAACACAAGATTAGGGGTCAACAACCCTAATCTTGCCCCCTTAACAAAGTAATACTAAATAATTCACTTAAAATTTCACTTTGTGCACAAATAAAACCCTAATTTAGGAGGACGTCACCCCTTTAGGGGACGTTTTGCCACTTTGAGGAAGTCGTTGGTGTTGGAGAAGCATGAATAGGCCTCCAAAGGCCACATGTCAAGAACCTAAGCACTCTCATAATGGTGAAGACCCTTCTCCTCCTCAAATGTCCATGTGTCAAAAGAGTGACACCTCACCACCATGCCCTAGCCCCCGAGATCACGGCGTTAAGCTCAAAATGGAACGTTTTGCCCCTCCTAGGCAAATCGTTTGGCAAGTAAGGGGTGGGCTAGGTTGTCCAACTCATCATCAAGGTTGTCCAAGTCTGATCTCTCTCATTTGGCATGCGAGCCCTTGGCATCCAACCTGTGGGATCGTAGACCCAAGGAAGCCCAAGCTAGGCTTGTTCTCCCAAAACTGTCCACCAACTAGGTCCTGCAAAGACAAATGAACATGCCCTCCAAGGATCTCAAGTCATAAAATCATGATAAGTGAATCCAATCAATAAATAAGCCATCTAAGCATGTGCATCAAATTTCACTATATCAAACAATTAACAACTCAAAGACACTATGCGACTTGTCAAGCTTAAATATGGGAGGGTTGACGAGGTGTCCTATTGGGTAGATCTTTCCCTAGGTCAAGGATAGCTTCCAATAGGTCCCTCTCTAAGCCATGTAAAGTGTATGAGGTGGATGGGGTCAAGACTCAATGGGCATAGGGCTCATGACATACAAGGGGTCGTAGGGTCTCATTCATGGGTGCCTTTGTAGAGGGTGTGTGGTACCTTCGTCTGCAATACACTTTTTCCAAGCCCATCAATTGCCTTTTATCTTTCTTTCTTTATATTTTCTTTCATAATAGCATAAGGAGAGGTTGAAAGTCATTGCCCTGGTGTGGTGATCACGTGATGACATTGTCACCCACATACACCTAATGGAAATATGAAGGTTGGCTCATGATGAGACCCCCTTTCTCTCAGTGATGCAACTGAGATCCATTTCCATGGTTTGGTGACCAGATGATGACAATGTCATAGCACTAGATATCCATGGATGTGATAGGTCGGCTCGTGATGAGACCTCATATCCTTCAACTAACGTTTCAAGCATTTTTTTATTATATTGTGGGTCCCCTTTATTCAAAGATAAGCATTTCATTGATTTCTTGGGTGATCCCCGAGCGAAGCATTTGGAAGGTTTATATAAGGCTTTTATCTTTTACCCAACACCAACCCCTCTGGACCTTTAGCCCCTTCTTCCCATAGAATGAGGCACAACCCCTTCTTGGGTCAATATACCATAAAATCCTAAGAGATAAGGAAATGGAGGGGAATAATGATGAAAAGTGGTAAGTATGGTCCGGAACGATATGATGGCTCATTAAGGGAGTTCCCAGTAGCAAACCCATCCCCAAGGAAAATCACTTACTAGGGCACATTGTCAACCACCAAGGCGAAGCAGGGCAAAAGGCATAATGTACAAGTACATATCATGAAATATAGAGCAATCTAAGATACAACGTAATCAAATGGCTTAAATATCGAAATGATGCTCACCAAAATACTGACTTGTACCTCATGGAGCAAGGCCCACTTCCTTCTAGAAGCCGACTGGTGTGGTGGATGCCATCTGCAAAACTGGACCATATGTGGTGGTGAGTGGGTTTTCCATCTATGTAAATGGTATTGATTGTCATGTAGTCTCTTGTCACTCCATATCTGCAACCTGAGGGCCTCGAGACATCATCTCCTTAGTTATCCACAAAATGGGGATAACAATACCTAAGGGGATAATGAATGTAATGTGGCCATAATATTGGAATAGGCATGTTATCGCACAAATTGTAGGTTGGGAAAAGCCTAACCCAATCCACGAGATGGCGAGAACTAAGAGAACACCTACCCACTGTCACCTTAGATAGGTATTCTCGTCAATTTAGTGATGACAAAAATCACCACAAGGGGGGGATCTCGGATAGGGCCTAAGGGGATTGATATGGAAAGTGAGGTCATGAAGGATGAAGCCCCAATAGGTCAAGTTGTGGAGAGATAGAAGGCTTGGGATGAAGTCTAGTTGATGAGGGAAGGTTGCCAAGAAGTAGTGCACCTGCAGAAGATTGTTGTACCCACCCAAGACACAAGAAAAGACGAGTATGCGAGCCCAATATTAATGGCAGAAGTGTCCTCAGACACACACTTTTATTAAATAGGAAAATAAATTACATATGAGAATTTGCAAGAGTTTACATTCGAACAACTCAACACTCTTGCATTGAGCTATATATAAGCTAAATGTCCTAACTAAATCTAGTTATGGATCACTTATTAAATAAACAAGTGTCCATTTACAATAAATGCTATCTTAAAAATCTTCTAACTATACTCCTAATTTAGAGCCTAAGATACGACACCTTTCTAGAGTCATATCTTTTACAACAATACTCTATTTCTAAATGTCTCCATTTATTATTCAAATATTCTAGATTATTAATTTAATATTCTAAATTAATAATCATTTTATTCTAACTTTTTAAACTATGATATTTGTAGTTTGGATCATCTAACATTCCCCACTATGATCCAAAGATACATTACAACAAATACCAAGTTCATCCTTGAACTTAGTAAATTTTATTCTGCCAAGAGGTTTCGTGAAAATGTCGGAGATCTGATCTTCTGAAAGACAATAAATTGGCTTGATGACATCCTTTGCAATGAGTGATCTGATATGATGATACTTGGTGTCCACATGCTTTGTCTTTGAATGAAAAAATGGATTCTTGGCAAGCTTAATGGATGACTGGTTGTCGATGAATAATGATGTAGCTTTTGTTTGAGAAATTCCCAAGTCCTGCAAAACTCTGCATAACCAAACAATTTCACATGTTGCTTCCCATGTTGAGATGTATTCTACTTTTGTTGTAGAAGTGACAACTGTAGCTTGTTTCTTACAATTCCAAGACAATGTTGTTGAACCCATGTTCATTAAATAACATGATGTTGATGCTCAATCATCAATACTTCCGGCAAAGACGACATCTGAAAATCCACCAAGTACAAATTTTTTAGTCTTTTTGTAAAGAAGACCAAAATATTTTGTTCCTTGGATATATCGAAGAACTCTTTTGGATGCATTCCAGTGGTTGTCCCATGGTTGCTGCATAAAGTGTGAAACAATACTGACTGCATAAGATAGATCTGGTCGAGTGTTTGTCAAATAAATCAAGCTGCCAGTCAAATGTCTATAAATAGTGTTGTCTATCATTTCCCCCCCTTCAAATTTTGAAAGTTTCAAGTGTTGTTCCATAGGGGTAAGAGATGGTTTGCAATCCTGCATTCCAAATCACTGAAGAATTTCTGTTGCATACTTACTCTGAGAAATGAAAATATGATGTGGACGTTGGAATACTTCAATTCCAAGATAGTAGTGAAGTAGTCCCAAATCAGTCATCTTAAAACTTGCATGTAACTCCTTTTTCACTTGTGAAATATGATCATCTTTATTTCCCGTAATGATCAAATCATCTACATACATAACAAAAATCACCAGATATGGACCATGTTGACGGATATACAAAGTATCATCAGATTCACTTCGTTGAAAACCAACTTTCCTAAGGTATTCATTCATTTTGGTATACCAAGCTTGGGGAGCTTGCTTTAACCCATATAAAGCCTTAATTAATTTGTAGACTTTATGTTCTTGCCCTTCAATTTCAAAACCTGGTGGTTGTTGCATATATACATCTTCTTGTAAGTCTCCGTTGAGAAAAGCTTTTTTTACATCCATTTGATGAACTTTCCAACCTTTTTGAGCGACCAATGCAAGTGTTAATCAGATGATGTTCCATTTAGTAGTAGGAGAAAAAGTTTCCTCGTAATCAATGCCTTCCTGCTGCGCAAAACCTTTAGCCACAAGTCGTGCTTTATACTTGTCAATTTCTCCATGTTGGTTGTATTTAATTCTGTAAACCCATTTGCATCTGATGGGTTTAACACTTGTAGGACAATCAACAAGTTTCCAAGTGTTGTTATCAATTACCGCTTGATACTCTTCAACCATAGTTTGTTGCCATTCTTTATGTTTTACTGCTTCTTTGTATGTGGAAGGTTCAGTAAAATCATTTGCTACCAAAGAAAAATTTCCTGCACCGTTGTGTGATCCCCTTGTTCCTATTTTATTCTGCTCATCAGACCTTACATCTTGCAAAAGTTAAACTGCCCATTTTGGTAGTTGATGTTCACTTGTTTGAGGATCTGAATTTCCATTATTGTAAATTGGATTAATGTAAACTAATGTTCGTCGATCAGTTGAAGATTTTGGAGGTGGAGAATCATTGTCAGATGAATTGTCGCTACTAGGAGAGTCTGATGAACTGCTGGAAGACCCATATGGTGTTGTTGAAGTAAATGGACTAGATGTATCATCTTCAGATGAAGGAAAATCAAGTTCATACCAATTTGGTGAATTTGGTTGACTTTGCATTTTTCCTTTTCTTTGATTTCTTTTAAGTTCTAACTTTTGAAGAAGACTTTCTATTTCTTCAACACTCTTACTTTCAGTTTCATCAAACACTACATCCCTTCTCACAATAAATTTACCATTGGACAAAAGTCAGTACCCTTTCTTCTCATCAGAATACCCAATCATTGTGCATTTCAAGCTTAGTTCTTTTTTCTTTTGGAACTAAGGCATAACATACTGATCCAAAAACTCTGAGATGTTTAACTCGAGGTTTGAAACCAAACCATGCTTCATAAGGTGTGATTTCGTCCAAAGAAGCAGTTGGAGATATGTTCCTTAAGTAGATAGATGTATGGATTGCTTCTGCCCAATATGTAGAACTTAACTTTTTAAAAGTTAACATGGATCTCGCCATTCCTAACAAGGTGCGATTCATTCTTTCTACGACTCCATTTTGCTGAGGAGTGTAGACATTTGTAAGATGTCTTCTTATCCCATTGTCTGTACAATAAGTTTTGAATTCATTAGAAGTGAATTCCCCTCCATTATCTGTCCTGAGAGTGCTTATCTTTTCTTTGACTTCGTTTTCAACAAGTTGACGAAAAATCTTGAACTTTTCAAATACTTCTGACTTTTGCTTCAAGAAGTAAACCCAAGTTATTCTACTGAAATCATAAATAAAGAGTAAAAAATATTTGCAACCACCTAAAGAAGTTTCTAGTGGTCCACAAACATCACTGTGAACTAGTTGCAACCGCCTATTTGCATGCCATGAACTTGTTGGAAAACTCTCTCGACTTTGTTTTCCATAAATGCAAGCTTCACATTTTGTATTTTCCTTTTTGAAAGTTGGAAGTCCCTTAACCATCCCTTGTTTTTGCAATTGAGAGAGACTTTCAAAGTTTAGATGTCCATATCTCACATGCCACAATCTTGTAGGTGAAATACTTGTACTTACTGCTCCTGCAAACTCTGAATGCCTTGGAATAACTGTCCCTTTCATCCTTAACAGTTTTCCATCTTCATAACCAGTCATCATTGTTTTCATATTCTGTTTGATTGAATTAATCTTAACTAATCCATCTTCCATAATCACCTGATGTCCTGCTTGTCGAATCGTGACTAAAGACAACAAATTCTTTTTAAAGGTTGGTACATACCATACATTTGAAATCATTCTTTCTCCAATATCAAGAAAATAAACTTTAACTACACCTTTTCCATAAGGAGTATGTTTGGTATTATCTGCAAGAAAGACAAAATTAAGATGGAATTCTTGAAAATTCCAAAAGAAATCACACCTGAGAGTCATGTGTTGAGATGCTCATGAATCTAGAATCCAAGCATCTTCATAATCACTTTGAAAATCAATGAAAATCTGTAATGCTGAAGATGAGGTAAAGACATATTTTGAACCATCATCATCTCGATCATTTGCAAACTGTCTTGTGTTTTGATGAAACTTGGAAATTTTATCAATGGAAGTTCGACAATCTCTTGCATAATGACCAACTTTGTTACATCTTCTACAAACAATTTGACTTAAATCTCTTCCTCTGCTTGAATTCTGTCCTCTACCTCTGTTTTGACCTTTGTTTGAAGTTTGTCCTCTGCATTGACTATTGCCTTGAAAATAGCCTCTTCCTTGACTATTTCCTCTTCTTTGAAAATACCCTCTACCTTGATTGTTTCCTCTGCCTTGAAAATACCCTCTGCCTTGACTGTTTCCTCTGCCTTGAAAATTGCTCTTGTCTAAAAAATTGTTTTCTCTACTTTGATGTCCTCTCCCTCTGCTTCTAGAACTTTCGGTTGAAGATTTACTTGTGTTAGCTTCTGTGAAAAAATCATCTTCCCCAACTTGCTTTTTCTTTCCAAAAGCAAGTTGGGGAAGATGTTCGCACCTGTTCCTTGGAACCACGCGAACTAAGTCTGAAATTTCACGATATCGCTAGACACTCATATACAGAAACAAAAAAAATGATTTTCCCTAAAAAAAGTTATTAATTAACTGACCAATTTTCTGATGGAGTGTGCTGGCCTATAGAGCTGATATCTCCTCTTCAGATCAGCTGAAATATCCTCCTCAGTTTAGTTGCATTACTGGAGCTCTGATACCACAATAATGGCAGAAGTGTCCTCATACACACACTTTTATTAAATAGGAAAATAAATTACATATGAGAATTTGCAAGAGTTTACACCCGAACAACTCAACACTCTTGCAATGAGCTATATATAAGCTAAATGTCCTAACTAAATCTAGTTATGGATCACTTATTAAATAAACAAGCGTCCATTTACAATAAATGTTATCTTAACAATCTTCTAACTATACTCTTAATTTAGAGCCTAAGATACGACACCTTTCTAGAGTCATATCTTGTATAACAATACTCTATTTCTAAATGTCTCCATTTATTAATCAAATATTCTAGATTATTAATTTAATATTCTAAATTAATAATCATTTTATTCTAACTTTTTAAACTATGATATTTGTATTTTGGATCATCTAACAAATATTCCAATGGAGAAGAAAGTGAAGCTTGTTGTCCCATATAGCAACAATAAACACTGATATAAATCAACAAATAAATGATAATCAAAGCTGCTAAATAAGTCACTAAAAGTCTAGTAAAAGATACAAGAGATAAGCTAGAAATAACTAGTATAAATCAAGTGAGATAAGACAAAACTTTAAAAACAATGTAAGATGTTAAATGTAGTTATTGAAGAGATATTACAACAGCCTTATGGTTGTAGCAAACATGTGCTACAACAGATTCACAACCATAAAAAATTGCAAGTAAACCACCCAAAAGATTCACAACAACTAGTAGTTTATCATGGCAACGTTTAAGCAAATTCTTATGGTTGAAAAGAGAGTTAAAATGAAAGTTTGAGAGCAATTTTTTGCTACCCTAGTGGTTGTAGCTTTAATTTATAACAACAATAATATATCCTTAGCTAAAGGGGATGCCCTAGTGGCTCAAGCAAGCTAGTAAAGCATAGAATTGATTCCTCTTTGAACAATTTCAAAATGTCGTAAAATCATGCATTCCAATGCATATATTTTATTTCTCCATTGAAATTTTCAAATTTGTCCCTTGAAAAATATGGGTAGATGGAGTCTTAAATGTATGAGTTAGATCCACAATATCTCTAGGGGTGTAAACCCTTTTACTACCTAGAGCATGCAAACCTAACAAAGGTAAATCTAGGAGGGTGTAAGCCCTTTTAGTACTCCTCCTAGCAACCTTGCAATAAATGGCTTATCAACTAGCAATAAGATGAACCTTGGTGGAGGGCGTATGCCCTTATACTCCTCCAAGGGTTTAAAACAACATTATCAATGAAACTAGCAGAAAATGCCAACAAAATGCAGAAAATTCCTTGCCAATTCCAAAAAAAGCAAGATCAAACCCTAGTTACCAAACAAATGTCCATCCAAGAGCAAGAGAACAAGCATCCAAGAGGAGCGCACCACCCTAGCTCCACAATATACCAAAGCAAGACACCATAAAGTAGTTGCACGAGAGAGAGAGAGAGAGAGAGAGAGAGAGAGAGAGAGAGAGATAATGCCCAAGTGGGGTGCAAATTTCAGTCAAGTATCCTTCTCACAATGCGAGAGTTATGTCTTAAAATGAAATGAAATTATTCTTATTTATACAAAACTCCTAAAAAGTGTTTTTCCACTTAACTTAGGGTAAACCACAAAGTAGGGAGGC
>ML820337.1:15365-43686 GCA_009831015.1 Picea engelmannii
AGGAGTGTTTCCTAGGTGGAAACCTCTCTAATTCATGTGGAGAAGATGAAGTGGATGGGGGGTTAAGACCTATGGGAATGTGGTTCATGACATACAAGGGTTCTTATTGTCTCATTTATGGGTGCCTTTGTAGAAGGTGTGTTGCACCTTCATTTTGGATGCATCCTTTTTCCAAGCCCATTTATTGCCATTTATTTTTTAAGATGTTTCTAGGTTGAATCCAAGGTGGGGATTCTACCTAAGCATGAAAAATATTTCCCACCTTGAACCTAACCTGGTCACATTACGCTTCCCCAAGTTGAAGACAATGTGTGGGACTTCTACCTAAGCATGAAAAACATTGCCCACACATGCTCTACCTTGGTTGGAATTTTTATATTGTTATTTTTCACGGGTCCCATCAATTTTTTATGAGAGACATTTCATTGTCCTAGGGATTCCTGGGTGAGCATTTAGAAGGCTTATGATTGGATTTTATCTTTTTCTAACTACAAACCTCTGGGACTTCATCCCCTTCTTCCCATGAAATGAGGTACAATCCCTTCTTGGGTCAATACACCCAAAAATCCCAAAAGATAAGGAGATGAATAAGGGGTGAAGTGATTAGAAATGGTAAGTATGATCATAAATGGCATGATGGCTTGTCAAGGATACCTCCCAGTAGCAAACCCATCCCTAAGGGTGACCACTTACTAGGGCGCAATATCAACCACCGAGGTGAATTAGGGCAAAGAGCATAACTTCAAAGCAAACATTCTATAATAAAAAGCAACTTTATATGCAACATACTCAAATGCCTGAAATATTAAAGTGACACTTACCACAATACCTGAATTTTACTTCATGGAGCAAGACCCATTGTCTTCTGGAAGCAAGCTGATGTGGGGGATGTCGTCGTCATGAATCCAGGAACTGTGGTGGTGAAGCAGGTCTCTGTCTATGCATGTGGACATTGTCAGTCATATGTCTCTCGGTACTCCATGTCTACAACATGAGGGCCTCGAGATATCATCTCCTTAGTTATCCCTAGAAATAGGGGATAACAAGGCCCATTGTGTAATTAAGAGGAAATAATATAAGAATAAGGGGTAGTTAGCATAAGACTCCTAAGAATACTCATGAGAACGTATAAATACACATGAGTATCATTATATTGGATATCTGTTGGATTGTATTGTCTTGTAGCAAGCATGGCTTGTGGAGTGATTCCTTCCATAATGAGTATTTCATGGTGTTAGCCTACCTCAAGGGTTCTTATCTCTATATTCTTAGTGTTGTTCATGGTGAATGTCTTGGTACCTTTGGTGTTTATGGTTTATTTTTGAAGTTTTATGGTGGATTCTCTCTTATATATTTGAAGTTTTACTTCAAGTGGTATCATAGCTCTTTCTTGGGCATGAAGTGGAAGAATTTTGGGGCACAAGGTGGAAGTTTTTTTTTTTGGGTAGATTTTTGACGAAAAAAGGAGGATGACAATATTCAGGTAAATTTCTATGCAAAATTTGCATAAACCAACCAGATCTGAATTCCTCTCAAAAAAATACCCAATTAAAAAAAATCGTCCAAAATGGAGTTCGGGAAGTGGAGATATCGTCAATTCATGATTTGCAATTTTTTATGGTTTTTCCGATGACGACCACGAATTTCACAGATTGGATATCTTTTGACAAAGTGAACAAATTTTAGTCAAAGCAATGCCATTTGCTCCAGAAAATTCATGGCATTTCATAATTAGTTTCATAATAGCCAATCCAAAAAGTACAATTGAAGTTATGATCATTTTCCAATTCCAGCCTCAAACCCTACATACATAAAGGCGCTCCATTGAAAAGTAAGTTATTTTTATAAATCATAGTTTTCGTTGAAGATTTCTATCAAGAAAGATGTATTTTATTGGAAAAGATAATGGCTATAATATTGAATAATTCACAGAGTCTCAAAAGTCAACATGAAAAAAGAATTGGAAAGTTGTGTTACCTTATGGTTTCAAAGAAGATGCAACCATATGATGGCAATCATTGGACTCTACTAAGATGATGGCTCTTTTTGATGAAGCTTATGAAAAAATATTTTTAGACAAGTGGTCGCTTGCCAATAGTAAAGATAGAGAAAGCATCAATGGTTTATTTTCATGTGGCAACTCTATATTACAAGTTCATGGATGTATTCAACAAGAGAAGGTTATTATTTATATTAACTCTAGTTGCATGCACAATTTCATCAATATTAAATTGGTTAAAAGATTACAAGTTCGTGTAGAGAATATTCAAAGAACACACGTTGAGAGTGAGGATGTTCAAATATTTAAAGATTAGAATATTTTCATGGATAAATATGTTTTGCATTTTGATTTTCATGCTATAGATCTAGATGATATGGACGTTGCATTGGGATATCCTTGGATGGATTCAATTGGTACAATTAATATTAATGTGCAAAAATCGTTTTTGAAGCTATGGTACAAGAAAAAAAAAATTACATAGCATGACATTTCTCTTATTAAATAGGAAGGGCCCAATGAGGTACATGAAGAAGTACATGCAAGGAAAAAAATTGTAGTACCTCATGACACATCAAATGAAGAGTCTAGGGTTGATTCAGAAGAAGAGAACCTACAAAAGTAATTGATAAAAATCCAAAGGAAGGGAATAAACAAGAAGAAGAAGCTACGAAAACACATGTTGAAGAGTCAAATAAAGAAGAACTAACAGTTAAGGTTGTTGTATATCGCCACCCACACCACTTGGAGAAACAACTGTCATCAAGGCCTCATTATGAATCAACATGGAACCAAAGACACAACTAGTATGGAGGCACATGGAGGACTAAAATAAATGCATCGAGATATGATAGTAGCGCAAAGAAGACATGGATCCCAAAAATAAACATGAATCAAGATCGATGAAAAGCCACAATTGGACCCCATGTCCACATTTCACTATGATGGATGGATGCTCGTGCATGGTACCAATTGAATACATTGCTTAGTAGGTCATATTATATGGCTTCTTCCCATGTTTCGAGGACGAAACATGCTAAGGGGTATGAAATGTAATGTACCTAGGGAGGATAATATGGAGTAATATGGGGTACCTAGGGAGGTACCTAAGGAGAATGTAATGTGTCCATAATATTGGAATAGGCCCACTGTGTAATTAAAAGGAAATAATGTGCCCACAATGTAATTAAAAGGAAATAGTATAATAATAAAGGGTAGTTGGCATAAGACTCCTAAGAATACTCATGAGAAAGTATAAAAACACATGAGTATCATTGTATTGGATATGTGTTGGATTCTATTGTCTTGTAGCAAGCATGGATTGTGGAGTGATTTCTTCTATAACGAGTATATGATGGTGTTAACCTACTTCAAGGGTTCTTCTCTCTATTTTCTTGGTGTTGTTCATGGTGAATGTCTTAGTATCTTTGATGTTTAGGGTTTATTTTTAAAAATTTATGGTGGATTCTCTCTTATATATTTGAAGTTTTACTTCATATCATGCTATAAAATAACAAAGCAATATATAAAATATGAGGTTATTAAGAAGAGATGTTAAACTTGTGAAAAGTTTATATAAATTGATATTGAATTGGGATAACACAAATGGTGCTAACCTTCTAAAATACTATCCTTATTTATATTCTTTTATGTTATAATAATGAGAACAAAACCCTAATTAGAATCACGTGGATGTAATTCTTCTCATAAATATGTTGATAGGAGAATCCTTCTATAGGCTTATCCTTATTTATATTCTTTTATGTTATAATAATGAGAACAAAACCCTAATTAGAATCACGTGGATGTAATTCTTCTCATAAATATGTTGATAGGAGAATCCTTCTATAAGCTTTTAGATCAAAATTCCATGTAAGTCATATGTTAATAATATGTCAATGATTTTGAATTTCAATATTAGTTAGAATGGGTTGTTGTAAATATGAATGACTTGCCCCCATAATGACCGTACATTAATAGGTGCATTTTGTTGCGTTTTGCTATATTAAATAGTGCATTTTGCATTGTTTTATATTGTTTTGTGAATAATTTTATTAAATTATTTTGTATCAAAATTAAAAATATGTAATAAATATTTTAAATTGATAAATTTAATTATTAATTGGTCTAGCAATGTTGATGGGACTTAATTGTCCCTGGTATATGTGCATTTTATTTACGTATTTGTCAGAATTTAATATTTATTTAAAAAATAAATATATCAAAATGTTTACAACGAGCCACGTAAATACTTGTCATTGTTAGGTGGCCACCTCAGTCTCAAAAGTGCTCGATAGTGGCACCGCCTTGTCCGTCAGTAGTTTAGGTTATCCTTCCCTGGAAGCCTTCTCATTCCAGGGTTTCATCTCCATATATGTTCCTAGGTCTGGATCTGGCTCTCGTCTTGGACCTGTAACTGCTCCTACAACATCGACGCACTGCAGGTCCTGGTTTAAAGAGGAACCCTAAATATTTCAATGAAGGGTATCTCACATCTTCCGAATGAACTGGTTCTGCAATGCTTAGTCAGAGTGTTGTATGAATCATACAAGAACGTCAGAGTTGTGTGCAAGAATTGGGAGGCTATGCTTAACAACCCCAAGTTCTATGGCGAGAGAAAGATATGTGGGAACAACGAGCACTTCATATGTTTGATTCAAAGTAAAAAAGGTCATGGCGTTAATGGAGAATATGTACGTTCCGTCGTTGGCATAACTGAAGGGCTCCCGAGATTATGGTGGAAATATATTCCCTATATTGGACTGCGGTGGCTTCCTTTATATTCCCTATTTTGAATGTGCTACACAGTGGCGCGACTGGATTTTTGTGTCCATGCAACAAATCTGGGATTTGTTTCACCCGTCAACTTGCCAGTGAATTACAGTAGATGTGGGGGAAGACTTTGCCCTATCTGCAACAACCTTGGAGATCTCATTAGACTATCCAGTTCAACTTTACTCTGTTTGTCATGACATTGAAAATGCTTTATTTTTTGGTTAATTTTGCGTTTTAAATATAAATTAAAATGAATACAAGCATTATTCTCATTGATGCCTATCGGTGTGCAGGCTAGTCTCTAATCTCTTCTTTGATTGAAGTGTCTATATTTATATTTAGATTGGAAGAATTTATTTTTATTTGAAATTGAAGAATAAGGTATTTTTTTGTAAGGTTTTGGAACAGTTTGTTGGGGAAAAGGCTGTAAAGGCTATAACTGGTTTACATATGGGCCCGAGTAAGGAAGGCAACGCTCATCTCATAGCGAGCACTCATCGTCGGTGACACTCATAGCAGGTAGGGTGCAGGCGTAGATTCATTTGGACCCGTTCAAAATCCAATGCCTGCAATTTCACCACGAGGGGTAACATTATGGGGGCAAGTCATTCATATTTATAACAACCCATTCTAACTAATATTGAAATTCAAAATCATTGACATTCTAATTAGTAAAAATGCATTGATATAAATATGCAATAGAAAAATATATAAATATGAGAACTTGGGATTTTTATGGTCGGCGATTTTGGGAACAATGAGCAGGTCGAATGTTTTTTAGTTGGCAGAAGGGAGAAGCTGCTTCAAAGCACTATGGATAGTGGCTAAGCATAATACCTTTCTGTAACAAACTCTGAATCATTCTTCTCCTTCATCCATTGTACTGAGAGCTCCTTCTTCATTCGTTATACTGAGTATGGCTGGAGGTTGCTCAAGTCTATGTTTGGAAGCAACATGATTCTGCTCCTTCATCCATTGTACTGAGAGCTCCTTCTTCATTCATTATATTGAGTACGGCTGGAGGTTGCTTGAGTCTATGTTTGGAAGCAACGGAGGATCAATGGCTTCATGCAACAAGCGGTGGAGGATCAAGCTACTTACATTGTTTTTTAAACTTGTAGGTTGTGGCTCCATGCAACCCGCCAAGTGCCAAATGCCCCCCACCACCCTTCCCCAAAACCTACTAATAACCTGCATGCCTAGCAGATGAATGAATTAATAGAGCATTAAATACAATAGTACTTTGTTAGTTTATTGTTTTTTCAAAATTATTAATATGCAAATAATTTTTCAAAGTCTTGACAAATAAATTAAAATTTTTACATACACTAGGGACAATTAAGTCCCATCATAGTTACTAGACCAATAAAAAATTGAACATATCTATTTCAAATATTGAATAAACATTTTTCGTTTTAATAAAAAAATGGTTTTAATATAAGTTTTTACAAAACTTTGAAATGTGTTGTAAAAAAGCTCCAAAAAGCACCTATTAATGTAGCAGAATAGACCACCTAATACCCGATCAACGATACTTGACCGTGAGACCATTACTATAGTCCAATATTTATATGCATGTTGATTGGAATTCAAAATCATTGGCATTCTAATCAATAAGTCATATGTTAACAAGTGAGATAGCCACGCAATGGCTAGTCCCTGCCTAATTCAAAATTAAAATAAATAATCTATATAAATATATAATTAAAATAAAACTAGAATAATATTAAAAACAAATATTCAATAAACCATATTATGTTAAAAAAACAAATTACGTAAATCATTTTATATTAAAAAAACAATTTAAAGAAAATTAATAAAATAAATTTTTAATAATTTTAAATTATTAAATTTAAAAATATTTCAATTAACCTAAAAAAAAATTTAATAATTTTAAATTATTAAATTTAAAAATTGTCAATTTGAAATAATGGTGAGAACGAGAACGTTAGCTAGGAGAACGTTACCACTAAATATTGATCAAATGCAATAAAACCAACCAAAGATATATTTTTTTGGTTGCTATATACATAGCAAAGTTTTGAACATTAGTGGAACCCTCTTTTCCATATTTCATATATTTCCAATATTACATAATGTTGTTTTATTATGAAACCAAGTTATCGAATTTAAATTTATTCGTCTTTATTATTTTTCAACTTTTGAAATGATTTTATTTTAATTTAGTGATTCAAATAAAGTTTAGAGTCATTATTTTTCAAAGTTTATAACTTTTGAAATGATTTTATTTCAATTTGGTCATTCAAACACAAGTTGAAAGTTATTATTTTTCAAAGTTTATAATGAATAAACTTGTGTATGGAATATGATATATTTTTAAAATTCAAATGGCTTACCTTATTTTCATTTTCATTCGATAAAGTTAACATTTTTTTTGTCTTTTTAGTTCTTACGCTGCCTGTGTGCTTCATCATCTATTCGACCAAACCATAACATGTTGGAGATGTTATGGTTGATTACAGGCCTGCACGCACACATTTTGAGTATCCATATTTAAATTAAATTACTCACCAAAAATCTACATTGAGGTTATCATAAATAGAACCATTGCATATTGAAAAATTAATATATATTTAAGAAATAGCGGGCAGTGTCACCTTGCATCATTTCAAGGTGCAGTTTGCCCACGTGGATACCTGCCATCGATTTACGGTTATCACAATGCATGGCATCCAGTTGTTGAGTGTGAGGTAGCCATGAGGGTTATTGCTTAAGCAGCTGTGAAACCTTATTCAGTGGAGTTGAGTGCGTAATACGAACAATTCATAGCCTGCGAACAATTCATTTGAATGTTGTCATATACATTCTTGGAGATATGGAATTGTATAGATTTTTCTATTATCACAAAATGATAGAAAGACAATGCCTTAAAGATATGAATGCTCTTTTTCAATGCTCAGATCTTTGCTCCTAGATGAAAGTCTTTGGGTATGTTTTTCTTTGGAGGGTTTTGACATGAACAATTCTCATTAGATTTTTATTTAGAAGTTCAATCTCTTGTTGAGCAAGGAAAACATGATGTTTAGTACATCGATTAGGATTGATTATCATATGCCTAAAGGGACTACTTTCTAACAGGCTTCACACCGGGACCTGTTAGCAACAATTGTGGTATCGGGGAACAAAGGTACGCGGGCCTGCAGGATTGCACGATAAGTGCCCAAGTGTAGTGCACAGAACAAATCTGTTTGGGGCCCGAGTCAAGCAAGCGAGCCTGATCATGGACATGAGAAGTGACGAAAGCTCCACAGGAAAGTTTCATCGGGGATCGGGGAATCACGAGTCCGGAGGACACAAACATCGTGTCATCGTGAATGCCGAAACTCCGACGGGGGTTTGGCTACGGTCACGCGGAGACAGGTCATATGGATCGTGTTCTAGCCGGTAGGGGCTAACTCCTAGAAGGAGGAGCTCATCGCACATCGGGATATCGGAGATCCCGGAGGCAAGGAGTTCACGCACCTCAAACTCGCGAATCCCGAATCCCCGAAAACCCGAAACCTCATCACATACCTCCTTGCCGCCACGCCCTATTCCCGTGTCACGCCAACTCATATTTTCTTCCCGGCCCCTGTGTCTCCTCCACCCAGCTCGTACACTTCAAAGCTCATGAATTCTTCCACGTGCATTTGCCCTATCGCTTTCCCTCTGCCCATCCATCCGCATGGCCTCTCCTCGTCCCATATCCACATCGAGCATGTCAAGTCACCCCTGCCTGATCACCGTCCATTCACCTCTTTATATCAAGACCTCCAGTCATCCCGAAGGCCTCCATGTCCTGAAGGTGCAGAGTCGATCGAGACCTTTCCTGATCCCAATGAAACAGTTATTGCAACAGTTGATGGTGGTTGGACATCGTTTCCACTATAAATGGAAAGTCCTGAAAATGACTGTAAGCTTGTCAATTCATTTACAGCTCCATTGGAGTGCGATTGTGTCTGACTGAAGTTCACGACTGTCCAGAGACTGCAGGCACAGTAAACATGCAGACGTAATGTCTTCAATGCGATGTCTCCCATTGACTTCTATGATTTTGTCCCAAGTATATGTAGGCGATTTGGCCATTTTGTCAGGATGGATGGTTGAGCTGAGCTCTCGGTTGTAAAGTTTTAATAAAGCACTGTTATTCTGGTTATGCATGAGCTTTGGGGACTTCTTGCCTTATGAATGCCAATTTCTTTCATATCTTTGTTTACACTGTGTTAGAGCAGCTCGGAATTGGAGGATCCAGTCGAGCTGTAGCTACTACAGGATGATGTTGTAATGGATCACTGTGATATTTACGGAGCCTCTAATCGGTTCTTGTGATTTCTTTAACGCTGGATGACTTGGAATTGGAGGATCCAGTCAAGTCTTCTATTTAGTTTCTTGAAGCCCTGAACTAGGAGGATCCTGCGTTCAGAGTTTTTCCCCTACAAACTGCTGCAAGCCTGTTGCCCAGAGCTGTTTGTTCATTTTATCTTAAGTCTTCCACCTGCTCATCTTTTAAATCAACCCACTGGCTGAAGTTAGGATTCCAGACCTCCTTTGTTCTTTACATACCAGACCCAGTCCCTGAGTTAGAATGATATCTCCTTGAGTCTTTATCTCCATTTGATCAACCCTCTATAAACAAATCGTGACATTAAACTGATGGGTGTCTGGCTCTGCTCCTGCAAGCAATCCAGGAGTGACTTCTGACGCTAACATTTATGGCGCTGTTGTCGGGGACGAAATTGAAGATTTTCCCTGGGTAGAACGACATTGAGCCTCTGAATCCGAAGGTGCATCGGATTATCGGATCCTTTCAAGATTGCTAATTTGCACCTGGCGACTCCATTGTGATGACTCCGCTGGGGAAAACCTGCTCTGTTAATTATGGCTTTCAGAGGCAGGCATACGCGGTCTCATCCACAGCTGCCTCTAGCTACACCTGAAACAGATCCAGAGGCGGTGCTTAGAAAGGGAAAGGCCTCTGAAGAAGAAGCATCCATCACCGAACCAGGTAATCCGCCATATCCTTCTGTTGGAGCTCCTTTTTCTCCTCCCCAGTTATCTGACAGGCCTGTCTCCGCAGTTTCCCATTTCCTAAATTTTGGGAGTGTTCCTGTTGAGTTTTCCTCTCCTAGTCTGGGACTAGAGGGACCAGACTTTGTCACTCCCCTATCCCGTGAAGTTGTACCCTGGCATAGACCCAGGACCGCAAAAGATTTCCCTACGCCTAGCTTAACCACTCCTGTGCAAAGAAGAGCACCCGCTGACTTGAGCTCGACAACCATCTCCTTAAATCACCTCTTGTTTCCCATTCCCATTCGAGACTCATTCTCAATAACCCCTTTGCGAACCCCCTCTCCTCCAAATTCTCCTCCACCTAATATCCCTATGGCTGGTGCTAATCCCCCTATGACTAGAATGGAGGCCATTATAGCCGCTAGGTATGCTCCCCTCGTGCTACTGCAACCTCTCAACGCCCTCCCAGCAGATGGTTACCTCAAACAACTGCCCAGGTTTACAGGTGAGGGGGACATAACTGCAGAAGAGCACCTAGAAGCCTTTTACAGTTTCATAGATGATATAACATCATGCACGCGGACGTATGGATGAGGATTTTTGTCCATAGTCTTCAAGGGGAGGCTAGAAAGTGGTTTAAGGCCCTGCCTCCTGGATCTATTGATGGGATCAAAGCTTTAGATAATGCCTTTTTAAGACAGTGGGGAGATAAGAAATACTTCATGTATTACATGACAGAGTTTGGGTCTTTGAAGAGAAAGGAAGGAGAGTCCATCTCCGATTTCTCCAAGAGATTTAATAAAATGTACAGCAAAATCCCTGCTGAGATAAAACCCTCTGAAGCCTCTGCAAAGATTACTTATGCTAGCGCCTTTGATCCCGATTTTTGTCTCTTGTTGAGGGAAAGAAGAGCCACTACTCTGGCTCAGATGCAGGATGCAGCCGTGGAAGTAGAGTCTAATATATTGGTTGTTGATCGACTCAGGCATGCTGCTGGTAGGAACATATCTAGGCAGAGGCCTGAAGCTGCCTCATCTAGTTCTTCTCCCCTGCCCCTTCAGGCAGATGAGACAACTAGAATGCTAAAATCGCTTGCTGCCAAGATAGAAAGGTTGGAATTAGAGGGGAAGCCTATGTACAGAAATCCCCAGAACGCTGATAATAGAGGTTTCAGATGATCTGATAACCATGGGCCACGGGCCTTCCCGAGGGAACAAAGAGACAAAGACAGAGAAGACCAGAGGATTCAGGCCCCTTTTCAGAACAACTTGGTGGTCGATGAGGAAGAAAGAGAAGCATATGAGCTTGACCCTGAAATTCATTGCTTAGAAGACACTCCTCCTTTTCCTCATCTCACTCAAGCAACTTACGAGGAGTCTCTCATGGATAGTCAGCTAAATGAATTGAGTAAAGGAGACAAGGTTAGCGGCGACCGAGGTAGGTATAACCTGAGATATGACAGGAAGACAGCAGCGCCTGATATTCCTGAGCAGTCCACTAGAGCAGAAAGGCCCGTTAACGCAACAGCAGATGGTCACAGAGGTAAGAAGGCCCAACCCCTCTCTCCCGTTGTCCATAATCATGTTCCTGAAATGAAATAAATTCCAAAGCCTACATCTTCTTTTAATTTCGAGCATGAGATCCAAAAGATCAGAATCCATGTGCCCCTCACTGAGCTGATTAAACATGACGAATTCAAAAAATGCTTCGCTGAGCTTTTACAGTCTGAAGCCTCAAGCCTTCCTACAGACTCCATAAACCTCCAAGATGAAAAGCCAGCTGTCGTCCTAGGTCCCATGGTAGAAGATAGAGATGACTCATCCCCTCCCTTCTACACCTCCTTGAACATACATGACAAGGTGCTGCAGAACTGCTTGATGGATTTAGGGGCTTCTCACAACCTCATGCCTAAAACTGTCATGGAAGAGTTAGGACTAGAAGTCACCTGAGCCTATCATGACCTCTATTCCTTTGACTCCAGGAGAGTTCAGTGTCTTGGAGTGATCAAAGACCTGGTTGTGACTTTGTTTCAACTGCCCATGAAGAGTGTGGTCATGGATATTGTGGTAGCTGACGTCCCCCCCAAGTTTAGTATGCTATTATCAAGATCTTGGATAAAAAGACTGGGGGGAACCTTGCAGATGGACCTCACATATGCTACTATCCCAGTGTTCGGAGGAGAGCATAGAAGACTGTATAGGGAAGCCCAACTGGCCTACATAATCAGCGATGAAGCCAACCCTACCAACCATCCCATCTTCGCCTTAGACACGGATTTAGGTTCCAGTGTGCTTCAACTCACTCATGCTCTCGAAACTCCTCTTAGACTCAGAAAGCAACCCACCATTTCCCCTAAACTTCCTCCCTCCATCACCCCCATATGGAAACTGTTATTTGATGGAGCCTCTTCCAGGGAAGGCGCTGGAGCTGGGGTGGTTTTTGTGTCACCTGCTCAGGAGACCATATCTCTGTCGTACAAATTAGAATTCAAGGTTACCAACAATATGGCAAAGTATGAGGCTCTTGTTTTGGGATTAAGAGCTGCGAAGGAAATGGGAATTCAGGAAGTAGCAGTGTTTGGTGATGCAGAGTTGGTGGTTCAGCAGGTCAAGAACGCTTATCAGGCTAAGCATCCTCGACTCAAGAGTTACAGGAATGAGGTCTGGGACCTTATTGACAGTTTCTTCTCAACATTTAATATTTCTTTCATCCTAAGAGAGGAGAACACCTTGGCAGATTCCTTGGCTGCATCGGCTAGCAATTTCAAAGTAACTTTGCCACCCAAGTTCAGATATGATGTAGAAGTAAAATACAGACCCTCCATACCTGACAACGTCAAACATTGGAAGGTATTCGAGGATGATCTTGAGGTCAAGAGGTTCTTGGAGACTGTTGAGGAATTTTCAGAAATGCACATAGACCAAGATGTCGTCTCAGAGGAAGAGATCGATGGGGGTAATTTTCTGAATAAGATTGCAGGGCGTGACATTGTACAGCTGCCCAGCAACCATATTCCCAGGGGACTAGCTCCTTTGGAAAGGTTTTTTGATAGTAATGATGTGTCGGTAAAAGGAAAGGTCTCAGAGGAGGACGCTGGTACTATTCAATGAAACATTGGAACCGAGAGTGAGCCCAAGTATGTCAAATTGTCAAAAAGTCTGACAGAGGAACA
The DNA here is from genome assembly GCA_009831015.1 of Picea engelmannii. NCBI lineage: Eukaryota > Viridiplantae > Streptophyta > Pinopsida > Pinales > Pinaceae > Picea > Picea engelmannii. Next base: position 28,322 of record ML820337.1, read on the forward strand.
AAGGTCCGAATACAGTGGACTTTTGAGGAAATTTGCTGATGTGTTTGCCTGGACCTACGAAGACCTCAAAACCTACGACACCTCAGTCATCAAGCATAAAATTCCATTAAAGGAGGAGGCAAAGCCGTTCAGGCAGAAGCTGAGACAGATCAATCCCATGCTGTTGCCTATCATGGAGAGAGAAGTGAAGAAGTTGCTTCAAGCTCAGATCATCGTTCCACTGAGATATTCAGAATGGGTGGCTAATTTGGTGCCAGTAAGGAAAAAGAATGGAGAGATCCAACTCTGTGTAGACTTCAGAAACCTGAACAGAAGCTCACGAAAGGATAACTACCCCTTGCCAAAGATGGAACATATACTGCAGAGGGTGACAGGAGCTTCCAGGATGTCCATGATTGATGGTTTCTCTGGCTACAATCAGGTCTCGGTTCTACCTGAAGACAGGGAAAAGACAACATTCACCACTCCATGGGGCACATTCATGTATTCCAAGATGCCATTTGGACTAATGAATGCAGGGGCGACATTCCAGCGTGCCATGGACATAGATTTCGTTGGGGAAAAGGATAAATTAGTGGTCATTTATCTGGATGACATCACAGTATTTTCAAAGTCTGATAAAGAGCACTGTTGTCATCTCAGGAAAGTTTTCTTGAAATGTAGAAAGTTTGGCATTTCTTTAAACCCCAAGAAATCTCTATTCGCCATGAAGGAGGGAAAGTTACTAGGCCACATAGTATCAGCAGAAGGAGTCAGAATTGACCCCAGCAGAGTTGAGGCGATACAAGCCTTATCAATCCCAGGTCCAAGAAGGAGGTCCAATCTTTCCTCAGTAAAATTAATTTTCTGAGGAGATTTGTGCCTAACTTTGCTGAGGGGGTAAAGATTATAACAACCATGTTAAAGAAAGAAAATGAAGTAAGGTGGACCCCTCAATCGCGGCATTCCTTTGAACAAATCAAGAAGGCCCTGACTGAAGCTCCTGTGCTTATCAGTCCCGACTACTTGAAAGATTTCCTTATTTTCTCCTTTGCCTCACCTGACATAGTGGTTGTTGTTCTACTGCAGACAAATGACAGTGGGCTAGAGCAGCCTATTGCTTATTTCAGCCGAGCATTGAGGGATACCGAAGTCAGGTATGACACTATGGAGAAGCATGCTTATGCTCTAGTGAAAGCTCTCAAAGCTTTTAGAACCTACATCCTGCAGTCAAAGATCATCGCCTATGTCCCCTCGGCCGCGGTTAAAGACATTCTTATTCAGCTTGACATAGACGGAAGAAGGAGTAAATGGATAGCCAAAATCCTGGAATTCGACCTGGAAATAAGGCCCACCAAATTGATCAAAGGGCAAGGTTTAGCCAAGCTGTTGGCTGAAGCAAACTGCCAAGCGTTGGGGATAAGTTTCAACAACGAATGCTTGGGTATTCAGCAGGATCAACTGCCTGATATAGACCACCGAAGGGAGCCCCCATTGGCTCGATGTCCTTGGTATAAGGACGTCATATACTTTCTGCAGGAGCTGCGGCCTTTAGACGGCCTGCAAAGAAGCAAAGCAAGAGCTCTAAAGCTCAAAGCAGTCAGATACTGTCTGATCGATCAAGTGTTATATTGGAAAGACCCGTTGGGGGTGCTTTTAAAATGCATAAGTCCACCAGAGGCCGAGATGATCGTGGCTGAATTTCACAGCGGCCTATGTGGAGGGCACCATTTCTGGAGAGCCACAGCCCACAAAATCCTCAGGGATGGGTACTACTGGCCTACCGTGTTCACTGATGTCTGCAAAAGGGTCAGAGCCTGCATCAAATGACAAAAATTTGCAGGAAAGCAGCAGCTCAGGTCTCTATTGTTAAATCCAGTGGTGGTTTCAGGGCCTTTTCAGGAGTGGGGCCTAGATTTCATTGGATAAATTCACCCTCCCTCCAGTGGGAAACATAGGTGGATCCTGACTGCCATAGATTTCTTTACCAAGTGGATTGAAGCCATCCCCACCAGGAGTGCTTCCCACAAGGTAATCATTGGATTCTTGGAGGACCTCATCACAAGGTTCGGCTGCCCAAATAAGATTGTCACTGAACCACTAGCCAAGTTCTGTGAACAGTTCGGGATCAAATTGTTTCACTCCACCCCATATTATCCACAGGGCAACGGTCTAGCGGAATCCTCCAACAAAATCTTGATAAGGATCATCAAAAGGTTGTTGGAAGACAACAAAAGGGCTTGGAATTCAAAGATGAAATTCGCCCTATGGGTTGATCGGGTGACTACAAAAAGGTCTATAGGACTCTCCTCTTTCCAGTTAGTCTACAGAGTCGAAGTTGTCTTCCCTGCTCAGCTGGCCATTCCCATAGAGAAATTCTTCCAGGATTATCAAGAAGAGCCCAATGACGTGATCAGAAGAATTCATCAGCTAGTAGAGGTCCAACAGGCTAGGGAGAAGACAATGGACAGGATTCAGGACCATCAGCAAAAGATCAAGCAAGTCTTCGATAAGAAGGCCAAGAAGGAGCGGTTCCGGATAGGAGATCTGGTGCTAAAATGGGATGCTCCTAAGCAAGATAAGGGAAAACACACCAAATTTGAAGCCCTGTGGATTGGGCCTTTCAGAATCTCCGAGGCTTTCTCAAATAACACATACAGGTTATGAGATTTGGAAGGAGAAGAAGTTTTTAGCAGCCCAGTGAATGGGCATTTCCTGAAGAAATGTTTTTTCTGAGCCTCCAGTGGCTCCTCTGTTTGTAAATATTGTCTTTTGTTTCTTAGTTTGTTTCATTTTTATTTTGGCGGCCTAATAATGACTCCATAGCCCAACAACAAGGCACTGAAGCTACAAAATGAGTCCTTAGAGCATCACAGGGATGACTCTATCCCCCATGGAGCCTAATGTTAGCAACAATTGTGGTATCGGGGAACAAAGGTACGTGGGCCTGCAAGATTGCACGATAAGTGCCCAAGTGTAGTACACAGAACAAATCTGTTTGGGGCCCGAGTCAAGCAAGTGAGCCTGATCATGGACATGAGAAGCGGCGAAATCTCCACAAGAAAGTTTCATTGGGGATCGGGGAATCGCGAGTACGGAAGACACAAACATCTTGTCATCGTGAACGCCGAAACTCCAACGGGGGTTTGTCTACGGTCACGCGGAGACAGGTCATATGGATCGTGTTCTAGCCGGTAGGGGCTAACTCCTAGGAGGAGGATCTCATCGCACATCAGGATATCGAAGATCCCGGAGGCAAGGAGTTCACGCACCTCGAACTCGCGAATCCCGAATCCCCGAAAACCCGAAACCTCATCACATACCTCCTTGCCGCCACGCCCTATTCCTGTGTCACGCCAACTCATATTTTCTTCCCGGCCCCTGTGTCTCCTCCACCTGGCTCATACACTTCAAAGCTCATGAATTCTGCCATGTACATTTGCCCTATCTCTTTCCCTCTGCCCATCCATCCGCATGGCCTCTCCTCGTCCCATATCCACATCGAGCATGTCAAGTCACCCCTACCTGATCACCGTCCATTCAACTCTTCATATCAAGACCTCCAGTCATCCCGAAGGCCTCCATGTCCTGAAGGTGCAGAGTCGACCGGGACCTTTCCCGATCCAAATGAAACAATTATTGCAGCAGTTGATGGTGGTTGGACATCGTTTCCACCATAAATGGAAAGTCCTGAAAATGACTGTAAGCTTGTCAATTCATTGACAGGTCCGTTGGAGCGCGATTGCGTCTGACTGAAGTTCACGACTGTCCAGAGACTGCAGGCGCAATAAACATGCAGACGTAATGTCTTCAATGTGATGTCTCGCATTGACTTCTATGATTTTGTCCCAAGTATATGTAGGAGATTTGGCCATTTTGTCAGGATGGATGGTTGAGCTGAGCTCCCAGTTGTAAAGTTTTAATAAAGCACTGTTATTTTGGTTATGCATGAGCTTTGGGGACTTCTTGCCTTATGAACGCAAGTTTCTTTCATATCTTTGTTTACACTATGTTAGAGCAGCTCGGAATTGGAGGATCCAGTCGAGTTGTAGCTACTACAGGATGATGTTGTAATGGTTCACCGTGATAGTTACGGAGCCTCTAATCGATTCTTGTGATTTCTTTAACGCTGGATGACTTGGAATTGGAGGATCCAGTCAAGTCTTCTATTTAGTTTCTTGAAGCCCTGAACCAGGAGGATCCTACGTTCAGAGTTTTTCCCCTACAAACCGCTGCAAGCCTGTTGCCCAGAGCTGTTTGTTCATTTTATCTTAAGTCTTCCACCTACTCATCTTTTAAATCAACCCACTGGCTGAAGTTAGGATTCCAGACCTCCTTTGTTCTTTACATACCAGACCCAGTCCCTGAGTTAGAATGATATCTCCTTGAGTCTTTATCTCCATTTGATCAACCCTCTATAAACAAATCGTGACATTAAACTGATGGGTGTCGGTCTATGCTCCTGCAAGCAATCCAGGAGTGACTTCTGACGCTAACAGGACCGATCACGTTGAGATTTCAATTTCGGCTTTGAATATGGATATTTAAGATAATTGTTTTGTTGGGAGGTTGTCTCTGATATAGGGGGCGTTGGGATACATGGGTTGCCGTATTTGGAAGTCATTAATCCTTTCCTCTCTCTGCTCATGCTCTTGAGCATTTCTTCTAATTAATTCAATTAGCCCAAATGTGCATCAAGGAATGAATTATTTGAAGTTGTATTTTCTTGATTTCATACAAATGATATACAACACCCGAATGAGCGGTTCTTATAGATAATTCAATCTGCTTGAATGTATAGCAAGGATTGTGTTTAATTAATCAATTGCATATAGATTATATAAAAATTATGTTAGTATGATATATGATGTGATCCTAAGCGATTCTTATAGATAATTCAATCAACCCTAATGTACAACAATAATCAACCCAAATGTACAACAAGGAGCATAGGGTCATTATGCAACCAGTCAAAGGATTTCCACTAAATCAAGACTCGACACCATTGAGTTCAAACATTGCAGCTTGTCAACCCTATCTATTGACAAATGGAAGAAACTATCTGCAGTCAATTTTTTTATTTAATAGTGGGAGAACATCAAATGTACATACAACCTGGTCAACGTTAACCATTTCTAGGAACTATATGCAGTCAACTTTTTTTTTAAAGTGGTACTTTTACACCGAGTTCTTGAGCTTTTTCGCTACTTTACTTTTGTTGTTGGGCAGACGATAGACTTTTTGGTAATCTAAGGCCTCTACTTGCTGCGAATCTCAGCTCCTCATTTTGTATGGACTGGACATGTTTATAAATTTTGGTAGAATCTCATCTTATGGTTTTGTTTAAAATGTACATGTTTTTTTTGTTTTCTAAATTTTAGCATAGATTCAAAACTTTCTTAGAAGAACATTTCAGCCATTGACTGCAACATGTCAAAATTAAACATTGACTTTATAGCGGGACTCAACCATAAAAAATTTGCTAATGCAAGGAAATGTATTTATTTTGTTAGTGGATTCATCACTTTCATTGGAGAACATCTATACTTTCAAAGAATTGCTAAGGGAAAATGTTTATACCCGCAAAGAATTGCTCAGGGAAAAGGTTTATACCTGCAAAGAAAATTGCTCAGCGAATAATCACTCCGTCCATGATTTCAATTGCTCGTTCGTTCATGGAATTGCTCAACGAATAGTCACTCTGTTCATGCGTTCAGTGATGCTTCTTCCACCAAGTATGAAGTAGCTCTTCTTTTCTTCTGCTTTGCTAATTGCACCAATTTTTATCATGGATATCCACCATCAAGCTGCAATTAACAGAAAAAAGACAATATTAATACTCTAGTGCTCAAAGAATTGCTCAGGGAAAAGGTCTATACCTGCAAAGAATTGCTCAATAAATAGTTAGTCCGTTCATGGAATTGCTCAATGAACAGTCACTCCGTCCATGCTTTCAATTTCTCATTTGTTCATGGAATTGCTCAGCTAATAATCAACTAATGAGTAAGGTAGCAACTTGGACAAGATGAGGAAGGAGGAGACGTTGAATAGGTAGAAACAACTAGGAATGAGGAAGGTAGCAACTTAGACAGGATGCGGTAGCAACTAGATGACAGGTAGAAGCATCGACTGCAATGCCTCTGCAATGCATTGCATGCATTATAGATGTGGCGCTGCTAAAATAATTTAGTTTTTTTTTTTTTTCTTTTTAAAATTAATTTTAAAACCTAGCAATTGCTAGGAATAAATCGCCTACCACTATGACTAATTTAGTCACATCAATCACATGGGACCAATAACAAATTACATTTTTTATATTTATAAATTATTTTAAAAAATATATATAAACAAATATTTTTTATTAAATAAGAGGCAAAGAGATTGAATAGTGCACCAAAATGCACCAAATATTGTAGCAAAACAGACTAAGTAATACCCGTTCAACGATAATTGACCGCTAAGCGATTGCTATAGTCCCTCGCCTAGGCAGAGACTAATAATATGGAAGAGGTTGATAAATTCTAAATATCATGCATTGGTATAAGCTTTGTGTAGTGTATAGATAATGTTGAGAAAGTCTGCTACCAAAGTAAACATAACAACATAATGCATTTTATAACATATTGAGACACCATAAGGTATATATCAATTTATTAAAATTGTGACCCTGAATTACACACCTATTACATCACAATGGAGGGGGGTTGTGGCTAAGAATTTCAAACATGTTACATTCCAATTGAGGTGATATTAAAATAAATACAAAGCAAAACATTCATATTACAATTTGTATCTATGTTCCTTCCAAACTCTTCGAGTTTGGCCCTGACAAATTCAAATAAATGATATTTAATATATCAAATGCACGATGGTTTAATAAATGGCCTCAACCATCCAATTTTATTTATTTTGTTGGAATAAATAAATAAAAGTTATAATTTCATTCATAAAAAGTGAAATTACATTATAGATTTTTTAAAGTATTTATTGATTCCTTCTAAGGAATCCATATCACAAAAAGCCCATAAGCATGTCTTCTTTTTAAAATAGTTGACTTAATGAATGGCCTCAAGCATCCAATTTTTTTTTTCTATTGAAATAAATAAATAAAAATCATATATTCATTCATAAAAAAAGAGGTGAAATTGCATTATAGATTTTTTTAAAGCATTTATTAATTTCTTCTAAGGAATCCATATTGTAACATCTCCACTATAATCTTTAGTTTAATTAATGGTTATGTAGATATAATGTGTGGTTACAACTAAAGTGATGTAATTGAATCATATTTTTGAATGTTAATAATAAAATGATGATGTCAACTGCTAAGGGGACATGGATAGAGATGGGGGATGAATTAATCCACAAGAGAGGGGAGTATCTAGGATAATGGCCAAGAGGGATCCAAGGGGGGGATTACCCATGTATCTTAATTCAATCCAGTTTCCTAAAATGACTATTGGTATGTGAACCTTATAATTTTTTAATTTATGATTGAGTGTTCTCAAAGACAATCATTGAATACATGTAAGAGGGTGGGTGTGAGTGGTCACATCCCAAAGTTGTTGGACACATTGGATTCATTACAATAAACTTTGGGGAAGTGTGTGAGTCAAGTAAGCAAACCAAAAGAGAGGAAATTTGTATGGGTAACTACAACAATTTATACACATAGTTTATGTGCATGAGGAGCAAGTAGAGAGCAAAGAAGAGAGCTTGGATCTGGTGCATCCATGGAGGACGAATTCTAGAGCATGTTGGAGAGTATTTGGATCGAACTGGATCTGAAGACTGAAGAACCAGGTTTTCAGGCCTGAAGAGTCGACTCTTGAGTGAGTTGCACTAAAACAACAAGTGTTTGTTGGTTTTTTTTGGCAGTTTTCTTGGTAGCAAGTTCCCTTGAGTTCCTAGATGAGATATTCCTATATACCTGTGCTAGAGAAACCCCGATAAATGAATGGGATGCCAGAAGGACTGATATCAGTGAATGGGTACATTCCTTAGGTTGGGCAGGTCAAGAGGAAAAGAGCTGATGGAAAATCAGGATAGTTGTAGGTGAATATCAATGAGTTGTGAGTGGATAGTGAGAGACCACCCTCTTTTATGTATTACTAGCCTCAGCTCGGGGGTGATTGGTTGATGATATTTTGAACAATCAATCTATGGCTGGGTGGAATGCCTGTCCTAAGCAGCTGTCTGCACAACAATTTTAAAAGATAAGTGTTTGATCTATTCTTTGTCTTGTATTTCTGAGTTAAATTGTTGTGCATAAGCTCTGTGTATTTGAGAATGGTTTATATGTTGTTGTGTTAATTTGCTTAGTTGCATTTCATTTCTAATTTAGAGTGTTATAGATGCATGTAATTAATTGTAATAAAAAACAATTAAATATGTATGTAAATTGTAGTTGGAAGCTACAAGAATTTATTTAGATAACATAAATTTCTTTTTTGCAAGTTTTTTGCACCGTAATGTCCCTCGATTGGGTTGTGAGATGTTACATTATGGTATTAGAGCCTTTGTTTCAAAAATAGGGCTTGTATGGGCTTGAACCAATGCAAATTTAACAAATTTGATGTTGTAGTTTTTGTATGTGACGAATTTTGGGAAAAATGGTGAAAAATCAGAGAGAAATCCCCAAATTTGTGAGCAATATTCAAGTTTAAATGACTTGAAGTTGTTTAAGAGGTTTAATTGAGTCAATCAGAGAAATGCCAAAAATTTTCTAAGTGTTGAAGTTCACTAAGAGAAATCGTTGACGACCAATGGTCGGGTCGACCGAAATGGAAAAGAGTTTGATTTGGCCAGAGGACATCTTTGAGGGTCGATGGCCGACAGTCGGGCGTCGACCGAATTCAGTGAAGTATTTTTAATCACCAACGAAAATTGTCGATGGATGATGGGTCGATGGTTAGGAATTAGTTGATTCAGCGAAGTGTTTCAAATCAAGCAAGAGAAGTTGCCGATGGTTGATGGTTTGGCATTGATCGAATTCGACAATGTATTCGGGTCACCCGAGAGAATCATCCAATGGTCGATGAAGGAAAGAGAGTTATGAAGTGTCATGCCACGCCGACATCCACGTGTCATGCCACATCAACCAAGTTGACACCTCAGGATTATGTGTCATGCCACGTTAGAATCCACATATCATGGCACATCAGTAGTTGCCATGTCAACTAATAGAGATGGCCAATGGCCGACGACCGGGTTAGTTGAATTAAGGAAGTGTTTTTGTCAGTCGACAGGGATGACTGATGGTCGATGGACCGATGGTAAGGCATCGACTGAAATGGAAAATAGTTCCATTCACCAGTGATGATCCTCAATGGCTAGGTCGGTCAGTTTAGAGTGGTGTGCAAACCGATTGTCGGAGAAATGGGCCGACGATCGATGGTCCGGTTAGAAATTTGGGCAAAGAGTCGTGCGCGACGAAAGGAAAGTGTCGATCATCGATCTATCGATGTAGTCGAATCAACAGATCAAATTACATGTGATTTGACATTGATGGCTCGGATTTAAAGGGTTGTTACAGTAGTAAAACAATCAATTTTATGTGAAATTTTGTGGTTTTTGAAGGTCATTAACTTGCGGGGTGATTTTGAGGCCCTAAAAAATATTTTTAGCCAAGAAAAACCCATGATAATATAGTGTACCAAGGTGTACTATGTCTCTGCAACCCAAATAAAATAACTCGGAGAGAGTTATCCAATGAGCTAAACTGTTTGCAAAACGAAACTTGTATGAGAAAGTTATAGCCAAAACAGTTAAGGTAAAATTTTGGCATCGAATTTACTTCCATAGGGCATAACTCCATGCTCAGAAGTCCATTTGGCGCACTGGAGTAGTCTATGAAAAACTCATGAACCATAGAAGACAACCACAGAGTCAGATTTGTGATCTGGGTATGTAAAAATATGATGGGAGTGAAAGAAAACACTTGTAGCATACAAGGATAAATTGGGTAAAAAAAAACCTAAACCTCTATGGACCATAACTTTCAACTTGGAGCTAGGATTTGAGCAAACGAATAGTCGTTGGAAAGGTTTTGAGTTGTAGAAGACATATGTCAACCCACAAGTTTGAATTGGACTATAACATTTCTCATAAATTAATAAAGAGATTTATGTAGCAGTAAAAGAGTGAAAATTGCAACAGGTAAATGTTGTAACTTTTCGCTCATAACTCAGTTTGAGGCATGGGTACAATTGTTTCAGAGAGGAATTCATCTAAGGAATCAAATTTTGATTTGGTTTATTACATCCTTCATAAATTGATGAGGAAATAACATGTATTTTAATTAATGAAATGTTCTATAGTATGCATGTTCTAACATTAATTATTACATGCAGATTTCTTGCAGAATTATAGGTACATGAAAGTAAATTTTGGTTCTTATATGAGGATTGGAGTTATGGAAGATGTTCAGGGTTATTATAGCCATGAGGAAGAGATCATAGGTCTGCATGTTAGCATGGGAAATGTTGAAGCAAAGTCAAATGGAAGAAGAGATAGGAAGGAGCATGTCACTACAAGAATCCTGCATAAGGACGCGTAGAGTTGTAGAGATGATAATGAAAGGACTACGAAGGATCAGGAAGAGATACTTCAGAGCTTAAACATGTTGCATAAGCAAGTTAAAAAAGACTCTGGCACCAAGCAAGCAACTAGATAAGTATCACCATATAGATCCCATAGCAAAAGGGATGATCATGGGAATGATAGACAATCAAGAAGTATGAGCATACACCATCATTCTCCAAAGCAGCCCACTAGAAGAAATCATGCAAGTTTAGGGTCAAGAAGCAGCCCAAGTGTGTCTTATGTCTGGAGGCAACGGAGAATACTTGAGGCAGACATATTGCAAGGTGAACTCCAAAAAATCAAGCCAATGACTTTCAATGGTGAGCATGAGAAGAGAGAAGAGGTTGAGGCTTGGCTATTGGAAATGAAAAAATATTTCCAGTTGCATGATTACCCCTCAAGGTTAGAAGCTAGAATTGCAACCTTCCACTTTCAAGGAAAGGTATCCATGTGGTGGGATCAACTTAAGAAAGCGAAGAACCTTGATGAGAAGAGGATCTCATGGAGGCAGTTCAAAGGACAGTTCCAAGAGAAATACTCGTCCGAGCATTATTATCAAAGAAAGATGAAAGAGTTCTTTGAGCTATAGTTCGAAAGCATGACAGTGGAGGAATATGAGAAGAGGTTATTTGAATTGATGGAGTATGTTGGCTTAATCAAGGATGAAAAAGTCAAAATCCAAAGGTTTCTAAGTGGGTTTCCCTCCTTCTATAGTGACAAGATTCAATATGAGAGCAAGGCATCTCTATGAGCAAAGCAGAGGAAGGCCAGTTTTCTAAAAATCTTGGAATAACAAGATGAAGGGTAAAAATGATCAAAGGAAAAAAGGTTTTAAGCCACCCTTTTTCAAGAATATCACCCAATCAAATCAGCAAGGTCAGTCAACCCAAAATGAACACAAGATTGCATATTCATTTGGGAAAAGGACAAGGCAAAAACCCGTGCAATGTTGGGGGTGTGAGGGAAATCATTTATATAGGGACTGCCCTCACAAAGGAGAAAGAATGAGGATTTTCCACAACATTCAAGAGGCTGAAATAGTGGAAGATATGGGACGAAGCATGCCAAGGATTTATGCAACCTTGGACAACAAGAAAGCATAATATCAATCCCCCATGATTGGAGTGGAAGGCAAGATTGATAACCATCCCATAGCAATTTTAATTGATTCTAGATCTAGCTATAGTTACATAAATGCTAACATTGTTGAAATATTTCTCTTACAAAGGAGTAACCATAAGAAATCTTGGTTAGTTCAGTTAGCCATATGAGATAAGAGAAAGATCAATGATCTTGTTAAATATTTCCCGATAAATGAATGGACTCAACACGAAGGTAGATGTAAACATCATACCATTGGGTTCGTATGGCTGTCTAATTGGCATGGATTGGTTGGAAAAACATCATGTTGTCCTATACTATTACAAAAAGACAATCACATGTCTTGACGAAGAAGGGTAGCAAGGAAAGATTCAAGGCATGAATGGACTCAACACGAAGGTAGATGTAAACATCATACCATTGGGTTCGTATGACTGTCTAATTAGCATGGATTGGTTGGAAAAAAATCATGTTGTCCTAGACTATTAAAAAAAAACAATCACATGTCTTGATGAAGAAAGGTAGCAAGGAAAGATTCAAGGCATTCCAAGAGCTGTGGTTGTTAGAGAGATTTCAGCTATGTAGTGGCTTCTGTTGTAATGTTCTTCTTGCAGGTGGCTATAATCACCATCCTGGAAAAGCGATCAATAACCACAAAAACACAGTCATTTCCCCTCTTGGTGGACGAGAGGCCTGACATGTAGTTCATTGAGATGGATTCCCACGGCCTGTTAGGAGTAGGCAGAGGGGTGTACATGCCCTATTTATTAGTGGCCGGTTTGGTAATAGCACAAGCGGTGCAGGACCTGATATACTTGTCGACATCTTGTCGAAGTTTCGGCCATTAGAAATGTTTTTTCAGCATTGCCACTGTCTTTTTGATGCCAAAGTGTCATGCCACCCGACTGTAGTGAGCTTCCCAAATCAGCTTCGCGCACTCGCTTGATGGAACATAGAGATGGCCCAGATGACACAACAACCCATCCCGAAGATGGAAATTAGCGACCACTGAGTTGGCGCCCAACATTTGGTAGGTGGTGGAGAAGTCAGAGTCTGTCTCATAGAGGTGGGGCCATTCGGAGGTCTCGTGACTGCAATAGTCTAGCACCATGGTGAGTGTCGTGACTGGAGGTCATTTGAGGCATTCAACAACTTGATTGATACTTCCTATTTTATACTTGATGTTGAGGTGGAACTAATGTAAGTATGTTGACCACTTCTGATGGCGGTCATTCTACAATTTGCCTTGGGTCTGTATGAACTGTAGTGGCTTGTGATCAGTGTGGATGACTGTCTCCTTCCCAAGAATGTAATGTCTCCACTGACTACAGGATTGCACAATGGAGTACATTTCTTTGTCCTAAGTAGGGTACTTATGGACAACATCTAATAGTGTCTCACTATGATATGCCATGGGGTGACCGTGTTGAGTGAGGATGGTGCCCACAACATAGTCTGAAGCATCTATCTCGATCTTAAAGGGATGTTGTAGGTCCGGTAATGAAAGTACTGGGGATGAGCACAAATACTTCTTCAAGTCATAGAAGGATTGTTGTTGGGACATACCCCACACAAATTTTTCCTTACCTCCACCCTTAGTTACTTGGTTGAGGGCCCATGCGATATGAGAGAAACCCATCACGAACCTGCGATAGAAATTGGTGAGGCTTAAGAAGCTTTGAAGTTCAGAGAGTGTGGTTGGGGTTGGTCAGTCACGGATGACCTGGATCTTGGCTGGATCCACATGCACACCATGTTGATCAACGATGTAGCCTAAGTAACGGACCCTGTCCACGCCGAAGGAGCATTTTTCCAAGTTTGCATATAGTTTGTGCTGCCGCAGGGTGTGAAAAACCTACTAACTATGCTGCAAGTGTTCCACCCAAGTCTTGTCGTAGATGAGGATGTCATCCAGATACACCACTAAAAAAGTATTGGTGAAAGGTCATAGGATATCGTCCATCATCCTCATAAAAATTGCTGGAGCATTTGTCAAACCAAAGGGAATGACCAACCATTCAAAAAGACCTTCTTTTGACTTGAAGGCAGTCTTCCATACGTCTGTCTGTTCTATTGGGACCTGGTGGTAGCCAGACTTCAGATCAATCTTACTGAAGTATTTGGTCACCGTGATCTGATCAAGGAGGTCGTCGATTCGGGGAATCGGGTACCGGTTTCGGAATGTGATTTTATTCAAGGCCCGGTAATCAATGTATAGTCTCTATGTCCCGTATTTCTTCTGCACCATCACCATTGAACTCCCACAAGGTGATGAGTTGGGACAGATGTGCCCCTTGTGGAGCAGTTCTTGGATCTACCTCTTGGTCTCCTCGTTTTCTAACAAAGAGCGATGATAGACTGACCCATTGAGTAGCCATGCGCCTTGGGTCAGATCTATGGGATGCTTGACCTGGCAGTGCAGAGGTACCTCAATAGGAGAGGAGAAGATATCTGAGTATTCTTCGACGACCTTATCCACTTGCTTCTATTGCGTCGAGAGATTGGCCGAAGAGGCCTTGGATGTGGTTGCAATCTTTCACTCACTCTGAGAGCGAATCACGAAGAAGTTTGATGACAAGACCCAAGCTAGAACCATGTACTTAATCGTTACTGTACTAGGAAGGACAGAATATCCTTTGCCCATCGATTGATTTCCGAGCCATAAGGATAGGAAGCCAATACCGAAGCTGGTTTATAACCTTTGGTCGGCCTTACGGCTCCTCAATAGACCCTTTCTTTCTGGTTGGCGTAGTCATTCGTGAATTACGGACAAATTTTCCGGTCTGAGAGATGACCTTCCTGCATTGATTGGCAGAGATCAAGGAAATATCACTAGGAGGGACTGCCTCGAGTATCTGGTACAATTTCCTGTTCAAAGTAATAATAACACTACGAGGCCTAGACTCATATGCAACATGATGTTTCCATAAATAAGGTTGTCCCAAAAGAAAATTCAAAACTTCGAGAGGAGCAACATCACACAATACCTCGTCTTTGAAGGGCTTGATGTCGTACGACAATAGACACTTTTGGATGATGCAAAGTTCGCTTCTTTGGTGGAGTCATCTAATGGTGTAGGGTTGTGGGTGCGACGTTGTCAAATGTTTACCAAGTAGCGTATGCTTGTCATTGATGGAAAGTACAGTAGTGAAGATGGTAGGATAAGAAGGATACAAATCCCTTGGGGATTCAGACGTGAAAGCTCAGGAGGAACAACGTTGAAGAAAACGTGCGCAGCAAAGGCAAAGCTCAAGATACATGAATTTTCAGAAGAGAAGGAAGACAGAGATCCACAACCATTGGATCTCATTCAGAAAACCCGTCAGCCGTCAGATCAGACAGAAGCTGCGAGGGAGATATACCATCGGGAAATCAGAGTTCTCGAGGTCGTGTGCAGCAGCAGTCGCGAAATCTCGACGGGATCTGGACCGTCCATTCATGTGGACGCGTGGCAGCGATCGGGCGCCGTCGGAGTTTTTGCTCATCGGAGAATCGGGGATCGGGACTTTGAAATGTCCAATTCACTCGACAACGAAAACCCTGAAATCGCGATATGCGATTTCACGATTTGATCATAGCCGTTGAATAAAGAAGTAATCTAGACCGTCGATCCAAATCTCGTCAGATAGGGACACGTGGCACATCCAGGTAATGACAGGTGTCAGGTGGATTCAAAACTTCAGGCACATGAAAGTCACGAA
>ML820337.1:43786-56872 GCA_009831015.1 Picea engelmannii
ATCATCGAACATCATATCACTGTAATAAATTCAGTAGCAAAGATTTATATTTCAGGGTGGTTGGGAGGTGCTAGGGAGGACTGTTGTCCTTAGAGGTTCAAGTGGGTGCTTGAACACAGGGAGTTGGTGCTTCCTTCTAGTTGATGCTAGATAAAAACCAGGGAGTCAGTGCTTCCTTCTAGTTGGTGCTAGAGAAAACAGAGAGTTGGTGCTCTCATCAAGTTGCATCTTGCAAAGCTGAGGTTGTAACCTCATTATGAGTTGGTGCTCATATGTATGATACTGTAAAGAATGTAACCATTACTTATCATATAAAAGAAAAGAGGTTTTTATCCTGCATGGGTTTCCTCGGGAAATATCTGTCTCTGTGTTTTTCATATATGTGAATGATGCTGAAAGTGCCATTGTTTATTTCCCTGCATTATTGTGATTAGCATTCAGAGTCTCTACAAAAGGTTTAAAAGAACCATAATTGTTTAAGCACAGAAACAACTGATTCACCCCCCCCCCTCTCAGTCGTTCAACAAATACCTCGTCTTTGAAGGGCTTGATGTCGTACGACAGTAGACACTTTTGGATGATGCAGAGTTCGCTTCTTTGGTGGAGTCATCTAATGGTGTAGGGTTGTGGGTGCGACGTTGTCGGCAGGGCCAACCACTTGACAACCTTTGATGAGACGAGGTTCTTCTGGTTACCGCTATCAACGATGAAGTGAAATGGGTTTCCTTTTACCCACATCTGTGAATGGAAGAGTCACTCTCCTTCTTCTGGCTCGTATGGTTCACCAGGCTGGAGCTTGGTGGTAGCAACGGTGGCACTGGGTTCTGCGTCAATGATCCATCTTCCCCTTTCTGACTCTGACTCAGATTCAAAACCCACATCTGATTCAAAGGCTTTCAGTTCGACCACCAACGACTGCTTTGAGCAACATTCAATAGTGTTATGCCAAGGGCTCTTATGGAAGTCGCACCACTTCTCAATATCTTTCTTTGTCTTTCCGGTGTCCTTCTTTGCTTGCAGATTGGACTGGTTTTCTTGATACTGTCCATATTTTCTCTGTCCTTTGTTTTGTGGGTTGGGGCCACCCTTTCCTGACCTTTGCTGTGAGGGGTTCCCAGGCCCAAATTGCCACGTCTTTTGTTTGAGCTTCTGCTCGATTTTGACGACATATCGGTAGGCAACGCCCAAGGATGAGATGTCTAGAAATTCCATTTTGGTCTGGATGTATCTATGTAGAGCACCGCAATACTTGAGCACCAGATTTCTCTCTGAATCTTTGATACCCATCTTAGTGCACAAGGTATGGAATATATTTGTGAACTCTGGCACTACTTAGTCTCTTTCTTGCCGCAGTGTGGTCCATTTGGTATACAAGTCGTCATAACTTCTGATAGGGTAGTATTGTTCCTTAATAACATCCCTAAAGGATTCCCAGGTGGCCATGACTGTAAATAATGAGGGTTCGTCTGTTTCCTTTTTGTCACAGAAAGTTCCCCACCAATCTTTGACATGGGGAACGATTTTGAGAAGTGCAAAAGTAATCTT
The DNA here is from genome assembly GCA_009831015.1 of Picea engelmannii. Classification (NCBI taxonomy): domain Eukaryota; kingdom Viridiplantae; phylum Streptophyta; class Pinopsida; order Pinales; family Pinaceae; genus Picea; species Picea engelmannii. Next base: position 45,332 of record ML820337.1, read on the forward strand.
TTCTCTATTCGAAAATTTATGGACAGAAAAATACCCTTCTAATAGATTCAACCACTTGTCTACATCATCTGCATCCATCTAACCTTCAAATATAGGAATATCAAAGTTGATTTTTACCTTTAATGGGGTGACGCCTCCACTTGAGGAAGATGCGTCGCTTGTTGGTAGATGCCGAAGGATTTGCATGAAACTATCCATCATCTTGTTCCTCTGTTGTGTGAGGGCTTCCTCAAGCAACATTTTGAAAGGATCTCCTGTCCCATCATCTTTCTTTTCTCCTGCCATGAGAGGTTTCTTGGGCATGCGAGAGCTTTTGTCCTCAAGAGAAACAAGCTCGAGACCCAATTCTTTGTACCCTGACCTCGTTGAGAACATGCATTAAGATGACAAGGAGCAGACCGCTATGATACCACTGATCTAGATTTTATGAGCAAAACAAAATGAATACAGGTTATTAAAAGATGCTTAACACAAAATAACAGAGATACAATAAAACTGGTTTTCTATTCAATAAGGAAATAAGCTGAAGCTGTAAAATGCAGCGGAAAACAAGCTTGCTAGAATGGTGGCGGCTTATCTTTGAGAAGAGATGTGACGGCTGCGCTCAATCGCAAGAAGATGGTTACAATGAGAATCTGAAGGCCTTTTAAAATAAACAGAAATGTCAAAAACCCTAGACATCCAAAAATCTAACCCTAGGAGGTGAAGCGCCAAAAGTCATGTGGAACCCGTTTGGGTAAGTTAGTACATCAACTTCCCGGGGTTGTAACTTTTGCATATGATCTTCGTTTTAGGTGCACAATAGCCCGTTGGAAAGGTCTAACCATGAAGACAAATTTTCGACTAGCCCAGGGCAAAGCCATTGGCAATCCCCTGGGCCCCAAATCCCTAAAAAGCGTCGTTTAGGGCCTCAAAACGACCCCAGAAGTTTGGAACCCGAAAAACTGTCGAAAAACTGCTAAGGTGGAAAACTGTTTTTCGAGCCAGTGAAATAGGTGGGTGGCCATTGATATCCACATAGATCATATTATTTCATACGAAGGGATTGCAGTGGATCCTGATCAAAAGATAAAATCCATTGAAGGATGACCAACACCAAAGAATGTCTCAAATGTGAGGTCATTCATGGGACTTTCAGGTTATTATATAATATTTATTGAAGGATTTTCAAATTTTGCACATCCAATCACTTCTTTGAAAAAGAAGGGTGTGAAGTTTAGGTGGACCTCTAAATGTGAAGAAAGTTTTCAACATTTAAATAATTTATTGACAACTGCACCAATATTGAATATTGTCGATCGAAATGAAGATTTTATTGTGTGCATTGATGCTTGCAAGGAAGGGCTTGGAGGAGTCCTTATCCAAAATGGACATGTGATATGCCATGAGTCAAGAAAGTTGAAAGAACATGAGAGACACTATGCCACTCATGATTTAGAATTGGAAACCATATTTCATGCCTTGAATATGTGGAGGCATTATCTTATGGGAAGAAGATTTGATTTGAGGATAGACCATAGTGGCCTGAAATATTTTTTTGGACAACCAACTTTGAATGCTAGGAAAATAAGATGGTTGGAATTTCTCAGTGAGTATGACTTTGATATAAAGCATATCAAAGGAAAGGAAAAAAAGGTTGTTGATGCACTCAATAAGAGGTTGCATGAGATGCATGCTACAACCATTAGCATGTATAAGTCTAACTTAAAATATAGAATTGTGGAAACTACAAAACCAGATCAACATTATTTGGAAACAAAAGAAAAAATACAACACGGTAATTTTCAGTACAAAATTAAATATTATGGGCTAAGAGAGGATGGAATCTTTGTGTACAGAGGAAGAGTATATGTTCCTAAACTGAGTTGAAAAATATGGTGCTCAGAGAAATGTATAATGTGCCTTATGTTAGGTACCCAGGTTATTAGAAAACCATTGTAGTTGTAAAGAGCCAATATTTTTGGCCTAGTATGAAGAAAAAAGTGCATGAGTATATTTCCAAATGTATATAATGTCAAAAGGTAAAGGATGAGCACAGACAACCAACTAGTTTGCTACAACCATTTCCCATTCCCCCATTCCAAAGTGGAAATGGGAAGTGGTGACAGTTGATTTTTTCACCAAGCTGCCAAGAACAACAAAGTAGCATGATTCCATCATGGTGGTGGTAGATAAGCTAACTAAAACTGCTCATTTTGTTCTAGTGAAACTAACTCACATGGAAAGAAACATTGCAGATATTTACATGAGATAAATTGTCAGGTTGCATGGTGTGCCTAAAGATTTTTTTTTTTTACGGAGATCCCAAATTCACATCAAATTTTTGGACAGGATTATTCAAAGGATTTGGGACAAATTTGAATTTTAGCACAACATATCACACATAATTGGATGGGTAGACAGAGAGGGTCAATCATGTGATTGAAGATATTCTAAGGATGTATGTTATGGATAAACCATCAAAATGGGAAGATTATCTACATTTAGTTAAGTTTGCTTATAATAATGGGTATCATGCATCTTTAAAGATGAGCCCATTTGAAGCATTATATGGCAGAAAGTGTAACACACGAGTGAGTTGGGACAACCCAATAGACAAAGTAGTGGTTGGGCCAAAGTTATTTAGAGAAATGGAAGAGAAGATGGTGAAAATAAAGCAGAATTTAAAGGATACTCAGGACAAGCAAAAATGTTATGTAGACAAAGGCAAAACACACAGAGAATTTAAAGTGGGTGACCATGTGTTCTTAAATGTGAAGGCCAAAATAAGTTCCCTGAAGTTGGGGAACCATTCAAACATGGAAACACATTATTGTGGACCATTTGAGATCCTAGAAAGGATTGGTCCTATTGTATACATTCTTGCACTTCCTGCATCCATGTGCATACATATTGTGTTTCATGTGTCTTTGCTTAAAAAGTATGTTCCTAATGCTAATCATGTAATTGATTGAAATGTGATTTAGGTGGAGTAAGAAGGTGACTTCCGAGTTCATCCAATATGCATATTGGAAAAGAAAGTCAAGATGCTCCGAAATCGAGCAATAGGGCTGGTAAAGGTCCAGTTGACCTATTATGGTCCCGAAGATGCAACGTGGGAGCATGAATATGCCATGCGAGAAGAGGACCCACATATTTTTGAAGCTTTTTGAAGATTCTCGCCTGTACATGTGTATATAATGCACTAAGGACAATTCATAAATAAGGGGGAGGGGAATGTAATACCCCTATGTTGAATCCTAATTGTAAATGTACATATGCTTTATAGGTTGGTGAGCCAAGATGCTTTGGGCTAGAGTGCCTTTGTATATATGTTTTGAGGCCAGAGTGTCTATCTGATTAATAGGTCGGAGAGCCTAGATGCTAAAATGCTAGTGAGCCTATCATTGTAATATGTAATCACACTCGATTATATTAATAAAATACATCACTATTGTAGAACATGTCAGACAAAAGAGTATGGGGGGATAAGACTCCATGAGAGGGAAAAGTGGCTAAGGGATTAAGGAAGAGGGGCTATGTCAATGTGGTTTAAGCCAATGAATCAAATTATATTATTCCTAAAGTCCAAAGTCATGTGATATATTTTATCCTAAGTCCCTAAAGGTTGGGAACGTATCACCAAGTGGGTTTATAGGTAGTTCACATGGTGACAAGTGTCAAGTTAATATCATGCAAATATATTGTTGGGAATTAGTGTATTTCTATCATTCTTCCATCATTGACTCACTCATTCCATCCATCATTTGTACCTTTGCTGGAGTATAAGTTGAAGCCGGTTACCCTATAAATCCTTGGTGGTTTGGGTTGAAGAAACAAGTTGTTAGGCCTATGGAGAAATTCTATTAGGTGGGAGATTTGTTGGGAATAGGTTTCCCTATATGCTGGCCTAAGGGTGCCATAACCCTTTGAGAACAACCTTGTGTTCCAAGTGCCATAGCACTCAAAGACTTCCCGACTGACCTATTGTTGAAGCCTTGGAAGGGAAGTGATACATCCGAAGGAATGTTGAGCAAAGATTGGGTACACTTCCTTGGGTGGGATAAGCTGAGGGGAATGAGAGGATGTTAGGTGGAACTGCTGCTAGAGTTGGTTCCATTGGCCTTTCCTTATTTTGCTGAGTGTTGTATGACCTTAGTGGGACTAGTGAGAGTATCATTTTCCATGGTGGAGTCATAGCCCCAGCTCGGGGGTGACCCACTGTTGAGATATTATGAGTAGTGAGGTCTATGGCTGGGAGGAACGTTTGAGGTCTGCACACAATTGGTGTTTTACAACAAAAGATAAGTGTTCCTTTACATGTATTTACATGTTGATTTCTATGTGTAATATATTTATTTATGTTTGTTGTAATTGTACCTAATTATGCATGAAATGTGTGTTGTTAGATTGCATATTGTGTTCATATGCATGGCATATTAAGTAATAAATGGTATCAGAGCTAAATTTAGAACTTGTTGGTAATGAGAAATGTTACTTTGTTGTATCAAAGAAGAGAAATTTTGTGTGGCATGGCCCAACTTGGGGCTGGAGCTGGGGATGGGGATGTTACACCACGACTCTCTAGATTGTCATAGGTGAATTGGTGAGAAAAAAAGACATCACCAACCATTGATGAATGAAATATATTGCTTTGAATGTTGCCTTCCACACTTTCTACAAATATATCATAATTTGATGGAAACTTAACTTCAATTCTAGCTTCATGAACAATTTGTTACTCCACAAACTATTAAATAAGTCTTTTATGCATGAGATATAATACACATTTTGATATTGAACTTTTCGAGGGTGCAATAATCCATGCAAGTACACTCGATACCAATTTTGTTTTGTACAAGTATTATCAAACTATTGTAATGACAAACTCAACATGATACACCCTTTATCATTTTGTCCTAAATTTGATGCTCAACATCATCATTTTTAGGATAGAGATTTGATAAAGGGGTCCATTGGGTAGAGACATGCTTGGAGCTAAGTTGATGTAAATGTTTGAACTAGTAATGTAAAGGAAATCATGTTGGGTCTCAGTTGAGTATCCCATGTATTCCTTTGAAATCATATCACATTGCTTCTATTGTGTGAGGTGTGCTCTAGAGGAGACTTGCAACTGCACTAGAACCTTGCGCTTAACCTACAAACATATCATAATAAGCACAATTTTTTGGGTGTGGATGATTAATTTATGACATTACTTGGCATATATCATATGCATTATGGCCTTTGCATGAATCACATTCGGTACTTGATAATGATCCTCTCTAATGTTAATTATGAAACTCTTTGGTTGTAACTTTTGAAATCCATGTTACTCCCACATGAATGGATTTCCTTATAGTACATCACACACATCTAATGGTTCTACATTGTAGAGTATTTCATCATTGAACTTCTTGACATGATACTGAAACCTACACTATCATAGTCACACATAACTCTTTACCTTAACTTAGAAAGTCAATTGTGTAAAGTTGTGTAACGCCCTATCTCGATAGCTAATACTTGTATATATTCACTATATACTACTTTGTATGTGGGGACATTGTGATTAAGTGTTAGGTCATGTGGGCCTTGTATTGAAAACAACATAATGTAAATTGGTATTCATGTTGTACATATTCCTAATGCAAAACTCAAGGCCAACATTTGACTAGAAAACGTTAAAGGTCTTAGTCATATAGTTTGATGTTTTTCACAATTCATGATCCTAGGGAGCATGTAGTGATATCACCATGATACTCCATGATATATGTGAAAAAGAAAAACTGATAATGAAATATTCATGAAATTGATTACTAGGAGTATGAAGAGGATATGATATGATGAGAGGGGAAGTGAAAGAGTACTTCATATGAATATTATATTTTATTCCATGTGCTACTTTTAGAACTCCTTTCTTATCTTGACCATATGTCTCCAAGTAGAATTTCCCTTTAGAATATTGTGATGGACATGCCTCCATGCAAAATTGAATATATACTATTCAATTTTGCATGACGTGAAATTAGGACAATTTTTTTTCTCAATTTTATCAATTCATATATTCTTCCTCATGTGTTTCTTGACTCCAACCTTCATCATTGAGTGAGTACTCCAATATAGAGACCAATTTCAGTGAACCATACCGTGTGTGCCTCACATGCCATGTTTTTTTTACTGATTTTGAGGTTAAGAATATTGTTTTCCTCATATGCCATGTTTTTTTTTACTAATTTTGAGGTTAGAATATTGTTTTACAGAGATCAGTTTCAGTGAACCATACCATGTGTGCCTCATATGCCATGTTTTTTTTTACTGATTTTGAGGTTAAGAATATTGTTTTCCTCATATGCCATGTTTTTTTTTACTAATTTTGAGGTTAAGAATATTGTTTTTTTACTGCTTTTGAGGTTAAGAATATTATTGTAACTTGTATAGGAACTGATAAAATGAAATTATTCCATGCATACATACCTCGATATTATACATACCTCTACTGGGTAATTATTTCCTTGAGCCAGTGGTTTCCTAAATTCTCAAGTGGCTTTCCTTGGTTGTAAAATTTTCAAGGATTACACTACCATTGGGGTTCATGTTATATATTTATTTATATTTTGAGTCATGCAACACTAGGGATGGGTCATGTGGAGAGAGATAATTATATAGATAATCATTCTTTCTTTTTCACCTATTGATCTAGCTTAAAGGTGATGTCCACAATGAAATCCTACAATTGAGAGGTAAATCTCTCTTATATATAACCACTTACATTAACAAACTTTTGTACATATAACCGATTTATTTATTTTTCTTATAAAATTTTGATATTTATATGAATTGTGTTTATGATTTTGGATATGAAATATAAATCAAAGAATCTTATGATTCTATACGAATTCTATTAAACAAAACATGTGTCCAAAGCATGGATTCTTTGTATAAATCATATCTTTGAATGAGAATAGATACATGAATTGTGTTCTTAAGGAAGAAGTATAAGATAAATGAATGATGCATAATGAATTATAATGTGCTCACATTTTTGATAGTTCTGAACTTATTTTGAAAAACTGTATCTTCTGCCAACTCTAACTAACCTTCTGGTGCTAAGTCCTATATGGCAGGTAGGACTTGCTCCTTGTTTTCCTGATCCAACATGGAGGACACATAGAGTTTCATATTTTCCACATTCACTACTAAGTAAATGCTCATATATGGGGGTATAATTATTTTTTAGGCATTATCACCCATCTTCACCAATCCTTCAAAAGGACCATATCGTAGAGCCTTGATATTCTTTCCAGGACCCTGTAGCCTTTCCTTGTTCAGCTGCAACTAAATTCAGTCTCCCACCTTGAATGTTTTTATAGTTCTATACTGATCATGTTAGGCCTTGAAATTTCATGTGACTTCTTCAACATCTCTTGTACTTGCAAATGGATCTACCTATTCTTTTCAACAAATTTCTTTACTTTCAATGCTTCTCCTATGATTTCTTCCCTCATTCCTCCTTGTTGTCCATAAACAACATCCAAGGGTGAAAGCGACAAATACCCAAAGCAAGTTTCGAAAGGGGACTTATTGATAGAAGTATGGAATGTTATGTTATAAGAGTGTTGAATCTAGAGCATACATTCACTATGTACTACTTTGTATGTGGGGACGTTGTGATTAAGTGTTAGGTCATATGGGCCTTGTATTGAAAACAATATAATGTAAATTGGTATTCATGTTGTACATATTCCTAGTGCAAAATTAAGGCCAACATTTGACTAGAAAATTTTAAAGGTCTTAATCATATAATTTGATGTATTTCACAATTCATGATCCTAGGTAGCATGTGGTGATATCTCCATGATATATGTGAAAACGAAAAAATGATAATGAAATATTCATGAAATTAGTTGCTAGGAGTATGAAGAAGATATGATAGGATGAGAGGGGAAGTGAAAGAAGACTTCATATGAATATTACATTTTATTCCATGTACTACTTTTAGAACTCCTTTCTTATCTAGACCATATGCCTCCAAGTAGAAGTTCCCTTTATAATATTATGATGGACATGCCCCATGCAAAATTGAATATATAATGCATGACTTACAATTATGACAATTGTTTTTCTCAATTTTCTCAATTCATATATTCTTTCTCATGTGTTTCTTGACTCCAACCTTCATCATCGAGTGAGTACTCCAATATAGAGATGAGCTTCAGTGAACCATACCATGTGTGCCTCATATTCCATGTTTCGTTTACTGATTTTGAGGTTAAGAATATTGTTTCTTCATATGCCATGTTTTTTTTTTACTAATTTTGAGGTTAAGAATACTGGTTTTTTTTACTGCTTTTGAGGTTAAGAATATTGTTGTGACTTGTACCAAAGATAAGAAAATGAAATTATTCCATTCATACATACCTCAATATCATACATACCTCTACTAGGTAATTATTGCCTTGAGCCAATGGTTTCCTAAATTCTCTCAAGTGACTTTCCCTAGTTGTAAAATATTCAAAGAGTACACTACCATTAGGGTTCATGCTATATATTTATTTATATTTTGAGTCATGCAACACTAGGGATGGGTCTTGTGGAGCGAGATAATAATATAGATAATCATTCTTTCTTTTTCACCTATTGACCCAGCTTAAAGGTGGTGTCCACAGTGAAATCCTACAACTGAGAGGTAAATCTCTCTTATATATAACCACTTACATTAAAAAACTTTTGTACATATAACAGATTTATTTATTTTTCTTATAAATTTTTGATGTTTATGATTTTGGATATGAAATATAAATCAAAGAATCTTATGATTCTATACGGATTCTATTAAACAAAACATCTTTGCAAAGCATGGTTTCGTTGCATAAATCATATCTTTGAATGAGAATAAATACATGGGTTGTGTTCTTAAGGAAGAAGTATACATTAAATGAATGATGCATAATGAATTATATTGTGCTCAACATGTCTGATAGTTCTGAATTTATTTTGAAAAACTTTATCTTCTGCCAACTCTATCTAAGTTTCTGGTGCTAAGTCCTCTATGGCAGGTAGGACTTGCTCCTTGGTTTCCTGATCCAATATGGAAGACTAATAGTGTTTCATATTTTCCACATTCACTACTGAGTAAATGCTCATATAAGGGGGTATAATTATTTTGTAGGAATTATCACCGATATTCTCCAATACTTCAAAAGGACCATACCATAGAGCCTTGATATTCTTACCAGGACCATGTAGCCTTTCTTTGTTCAGCTGCAACTAAACTCTGTCTCCCACCTTGAATGTTTTTTCAGTACTATACTGATCATGTTATGCCTTGAACATTTCCTGTGATTTCTTCAACATCTCTTGTACTTGCAAATGGATCTACCTATTCTTTTCAACAAATTTCTTTACTTTCAATGATTCCCCTATGATGTCTTTCCTCACTCCTCCTTGTTGTCCATAGACAACATCCAAGGTAAAAACGACAAATACTTTACTATGTTCACTATAAAAGTGTCTAATGTAGAGTATATGTTCACTATGTACTACTTTTTATGCGTGGACATTGAGATTAAGTGTTAGGTCATATGGGCTTTGTATTGAAAACAACATAATGTAAATTGGTATTCATGTTGTACATATTCCTAGTGCAAAACTAAAGGCCAACATAAGGTATTAGTCATATAGTTTGATGTATTTCACAATTCATGATCCTAGATAGCATGTGGTGATATCACCATGATACTCCATAATATATGTTTAAAAGAAAAAAATAATAATGAAATATTCATAAAATTGGTTACTAGGAGTATGAAGAGGATATCATATGATGTGATGAGAGGGGAAGTGAAAGAGGACTTCATATGAATATTATATTTTATTCCATGTGCTATTTTAGAACTCCTTTCTTATCTCGACCATATGCCTATAAGTAGTTCCCTTTAGAATATAGAATATTGTGATGTACATGCCTCCATGCAAAATTGAATATATAATGCATGCCTTGAAATTAGGATAGTTGTTTTTCTCAATTTTCTCAATTCATATATTCTTTCTTGTGTTTCTTGACTATAACCTTCATCATCGAGTGAGTACTCCAATATAGAGATGAGTTTCAGTGAACAATACCATGTGTGCCTCATATGCCATGATGTCTTTTTTTTTTCTTCTTCTTCTCATTTTGAGGTTAAGGTTAAGACTCTTGTTTTCTTTATATGTCATGTTTTTTTTTACTAATTTTGAGGTTAAGAATATTGTTTTTTTAATGTTTTTTAAAAATATTTTTTCACATGTATAAGAGCTAAGAAAATGAAATTATTCTATTCATACATATTTCAATATCATGCATACCTCTATTGGGTAATTATTGTCTTGAGTCAATGGTTTTCTAAATTTTCTTGTGATTTTCTTAATGGTTTCTTAAATTCTCAAGTGATTTTCTTTAGTTGTAAAATTTTCAAAAATTACACTATCATTGGGGTTCATGCTATATATTTATTTATATTTTGAGTTATGTAACACTAGGGATGGGTCATGTGGAGAGAGATAATTATATAGATAATCATTTTTTCCTTTTTACCTATTGACTTAAACCTAGTTTAAAAGTGGTGTCCACAATGAAATCTTGAGAGGTAAATCCCTCTTATATAACCACTTACATTAACAAAATTTTGTACATATAACCGATTTATTTATTTTTCTTATAATTTTTTGATATTTACGAATTATGTTTATGATTTCGAATATGAATACAAATTCTATTAAACAAAACATGTGTGCAAAGCATGGATTCTTTGTATAAATCATATCTTTGAATGAGAATAGATACATGGGTTGTGCTCTTAAGGAAGAAGTATAAGCTAAATGAATGATCCATAATGAATTATATTGTGCTCAAGCATAGTTTTGCAATTAGATTTTGGTATATGGAAATATCTTTTCGCTATTATGATTTAACATATTATGATTTAACATTTATATGGGATGAGAATCCAAAAAAAATGGGAATTTTGGTAAAGTACCCAAAGGGAATTTTGGTAAAGTACCCAAAAGAGTTTTGATATGAATTCGTAACTTATTGTTCAAGATAATTAGAAGAGTAATTGGTATATACAATTATATGAATCCGTAGTTCAAGATAATTAGAAGGGTAATTGCTATATATATGGACGATGAAATAATAAGATGCCATGTATGGTTTGTTTTAATGGTAATGGGCTTGAGTTATATATATATATATAATGTCATGTATGTTTTATTTTAACGGTAATGCGTTTGAGTTATATATATGTGTGGTATTTTTTTTTTTTTTAAAAGAAGATAAAGTTAATTTAATGGGTTTGAGTTATCTATATATATGTGTGAGAGGGATTTTTTTTTTTTTTTTTAAGAAGACGAAGTTAAAAATAATTCATCTCATGCTTTCTCACTTAAGTAAAGAATGATATATTTTGTAATTATATTAATATGTATGAAGGCTACATTAATATCAATAACCACATTTGAAAAAGCCTATGCAAAGAAGGAGCAAGGCCACCAAAATTTAAACTTGGGTCATAGTCACAA
>ML820337.1:56972-134126 GCA_009831015.1 Picea engelmannii
ATATATTTTGTAATTATATTAATATGTATGAAGGCTACATTAATATCAATAACCACATTTGAAAAAGCCTATGCAAAGAAGGAGTAAGGCTGACAAAATTTAAACTTGGGTCATTGTCACAACAACTACTCCAAGTTGCCACCAAATCACATCCAAATAGACCATTAGAGCGTTCTCTCTCTCTCTCTCTCTCTCTCTCTCTCTCTCTATATATATATATATATATATATATATATATATATTCCCAATGATACAATGCATGGGGAAAACCCCCAGGTACTTCCCCTTATTTTGAGGATAGTATCCAGGGTAAACCCTAGATTCTAGGTAACAAGTTTGTCAACAGTGGGGGATCAACACCATTACAACAATATGCTCATAGTGAGCTCAACATATCACATACGAGAATAGAACCTGGGTGTGGAGGATAACACTTCGACCCACAACCACTCAATCTAGATCCAATTGAATATATATATATATATATATATATCCTTTGAGCATAATTTTTACATGGAATCCTTTCACACACACACATACACATCGGTGTTGATATGTTAATTTCCATGGATATTCCACTAGAATAGTTCATCACAACAAATCTTAAGGTATCCTGGAATATTTTATTATGCCGACTTATTGCGTTAGAGATTCATTATCATTAGCTTATTGCTTGAATTTATGAAAATAATTGAAATTTGAAAATGAATGAACAAGAAAATCAACTCAAGATGTATCCTGGGAAACCCGATATGGGAGAAAGCCCAACAAGAAGGTGAGGCATATTCTTTTCTCTCTTTTCTTCAATTATGGAAATACAAATACAAAGAAAGAGACACTCACTATGGAGTTGCATATGCTATTCCGACCTAAAGGAATACTACAAATTCTTATCCCTCCTCTGTTATCTCTCAAATCCCACTCCTAGATGCTCCGATCAACTATGGAACTAGTACAATACTAAAAGAATGGAATCACCTCTCCTCCTAGCGACCCAGTATCTAACATATCACAATAGCCATCTAGGGTTAGGGTTTTTTCATACCTCAACCCTCGATTAATGTTAGGTTTTGGACATTATAGAATCTTATTGAAACTCCACACATGGATATCCCCACATGTGAGTAATGGGGGCTGACATAACATCCACTCGGTACCATGATGGTCAATAAGGTAGGTGAATTTGTGGGAGGCATAACTTCTGCATACAAACTTTGATTGAGGTGGTTTTCAAAACGTTGGAAAGGTCTCAACATGTAGAACAATGTTGAGGGGATGGGAGCTATGATCACAAATTTTTTATCCTAAAAAGTGTCGTTTGATGCCTCAAAATGGGTTTGGAAGGTTGTGAACACCAAATTTCCAAGCTAGGACTTGCCACTAAAATTAGGTTTGCAAGCCAATTCCTCCAATTTTTCAATCCAAAAAGTATCAAGATAGATGAAAAATTATGTAATGATCCATTCTAGATCATACTTCCCCTTTTAGGGAGGCTTTCAATCTCCAAAATCATTTATTGACTCAGGTGAGGAAAGTTTATTCTACCTTCTCCTTAGAGTACCATTTTGCCTTGCTTGGAAGTTGTCCTTTCAACCTGATCTGCCAATGGTAATGCTACCCATGTCTGATATTTTTGAACTTGTTTTGTAAAATTGTATCTTCTGCCAACTCTACCTAAGCTTCTGGTGCTAAATCCTTTACGGCAGGTAGGATGTGCTCCTTGTTTTCTTGATCCAACATGGAAGACTCATAGAGTTTCATATTTTCCACATTCACTACTGAGTAAATGCTCATATATGGGAGTAGACTTATTTTGTAGGAATTATCACCCATCTTCTCCAATAATTCAAAAGGAACACACTGTAGAGCCTTGATATTCTTACCAGGACCCTGTAGCCTTTCTTTGTTCAACTGCAACTAAAATCTCTGTCCCACCTTGAATATTTTTTCATTTCTGTGCTAATCATGTTAGGCCTTGAACATTTCCCGTGAATTCTTCAATATCTCTTATACTTGCAAATGGATCTACCTATTATTTTCAACAATTTTCTTTACTTTCAATGCTTCTCCTATGATGTCTTGATCTAGGAGGATCCTCAGGTCCAGAAAATGCTCAAAAATGAAAGTTCTTAGAATCGAACGAAACCAATTCCATTGCGTTCATCTCATCGCGCTGATTCCGACCATATATTTACTTCCTCAAACAGACACCGCATGCGAAAGTTATCGCACTCTGATCGATTTCCCAAATAGGCAAAAAGTCAACAATCAATAGGAAAAAGTCAATGTTGACGTCATCATGATGTCATGCTGAATCCATCATGATGAAGTGGCATCAGAACATGTGGCATATGACCATACAGTGACATGGCAGAGTAGTGGCATGCTGACTGGGCAGGTGGCAGACATGGTCCAATTGATGTTTGACAAGTGTCACTTTGGTGGGCGAGTTAAAAGGTGCCACGTGGCCTAGTCATGGGCTGCCATGTGGCACCCCATCATTTGTTGGCAGTTGTAAAAGGTATGTTGGACTCCATTGGAGTTGACCTCGAGACCTACGGCGTGGGGGAAGTGCTTTGAGTAGGTCGGGCTACCAATTCGCTTGCGGTGTGACTTAGTAACCAAAGGCACGTGTATGTATTTAAACTTACATAAGGTTCCGGGCGGAGGAAGTAAGGGATGGATTCTGGCCCTAACCTCGGTTATATTCTTCCATACAACCACCATTCAACACTCGGTGCTCCACTCCAGTGATAAGGATAGGGCGCGGGGGCCACAAACCAACTCACCACCGAACTCCACAAGACTGGGGGCATAACCAATCAAGAGGGCCGATCGACGTGGGGCTTATCCCATCCGATCGGACCCTAGTCCCATGGAATGCTCCATAAATACAGAACCCAACGGAGGAGGGGCCAACACACAACCCCTAGGGTGTTGGCGCTTGGACATATGAACCAATGTGACTTGAAAAAAGGGTGCACGTGCCAGCCTTTGGGGGCTTGTTCTTATTTTTGTAACAAAATGGAATTTTTTGCTATAGTTTTGGCCCAGATTTGACATTTTTGGAGATTTCTTCGCCATTTGGAGGGGGATTTGACCCCAAAAAGAGGCCATATCTTTGTGGGAAGTTGGGCTTCCCTAACTGAGCCTAAAAACTATATAAACCAGGCTTATTGAGCTTGAGGGGTTACTTTGTATGCACAGAATGTGAAGAAGAGTTTAAGTTAATGGCCCATTTCTCATGTTTTGAGGGGCATTGAGTCATGTTTTGAGAGGATATTGTTGAGGCATGTGTGAATCTGCACAAGGAGGTCTTGTACAACAGATCCGAAGCCTGCTTGTAACAACAAAGAGCCATTGTAAAGAGAACTCGAGCATTAAAGATCAATAAAGTGGTCCTCCACTTGGAAGCCGGCCCAAAGACGTAGCCACACATTGGTGAACTCCGTTAACAAGTTCTTTGTGTCTATTTATCTTTCTTACTGTTGCTATCTTCTCTTATTTGCATCATGGTTTATGATGGTTGATCTCTTTAATCATTCGTGAGCTTCAAGTTAATGCCAATTTGTTATTAATACCTTTCATTTTTGGGTCAAGTATTTTGGTATCAGAGCTTTGGTTGTATTGGAAGGTTTAACAAGTGCAGGATTGGATGCTCACAAGATCGAAATCTCGGAGAGGAGAAGGATCTTTGGCTGAATTCATTTCAGAGATAGAACGAGTGTTGAGGAAGAAAAGAATGGCGCCAGAAGGAGAAACTTCTCCACGAACTAAAAAGTTCGAAGAAGCATTTTTCTTCATGTCAGAAATGGTCAAAGTGTTATACGATGATTTCTCAGAGAGAAAGAAACCTATTCGAGGAGAAACTTTTACGAAGGGGAAAATTGAAGGGAAAGAAGAATATTCAAAGCCTCCCCCTTCACCACCTTCACCATCTTCTTCTCTTTCTTCTTCAAGTTCCACTTCAAATGCTAGTTCTCATTCTACTACACATACTATAAAAAAAGCAAACACATAAGCATAAGTCTGACACGCCTTTGTTAAAGCTTGATGTTAAGTTTGAGTTGCCTTTGTATGACGGGGAACTAAATGCGGAAAAGTTAGATAATTGGATAAGACAAATTGAAGTGTATTGTAGGATACAAAAAATTATAGATGAGGAGACTATGATCAAACTTGCTAGTCTCAAGGTGGGAGGAACCGCCCTTGTGTGCCGGGAAAGCAGGACAAAATAAGATCTTAAAAAGTTTGGTAAGACTCTCTCTTCATGGCTTAATTTTACATCTGCATTACGAAAGCAATTTTAACCTCTAGCTTATATGCAACAAGCTATTATGTCATGGCAGAACTTTAGACAATTAAAAGGACAAACTGTTCAAAGTTATACACAAGATTTTCGAAAAGGAGATTTATTGTTGGGAATACCATTGGATACTCAAGAGACATTTCTTAAGTATATAGGTGGTTTTCATATCTATTTACGACATACCATTCTTATGTTTAATCCTACTAGTTTAGATGAGGTATGTGTGCAAGCGACTCATCTTGAATCTAGAGGCAAGAATTTAAATGTTGATTTTGTAAAACCATTTAAACCTAGTGAAGGAAATTTCAAAGGCAAGGGTAAAGAGAAGTTCAAAGGAAAGAAAACTAATATAGTGAAGAAGGAAAAACCCACATGAACTCATTGTAAGAAAGAAGGCCATAGTGAGGATCGTTGTTGGATCCTTCACCCAGAATTGAAACCAACAAAGTTTGGAAAGAAAGGGAAGCCAAAGACTACTGCAACAATTCAAACAGATTTGGGGTCTGATTCGGGAGATGAGACCAAGGTCACAACCACGGTAATCAAAGGTAAAAATTCTGAAGCTAGTATAAGTTGTTCAATCTAGTCTTTAAAAGTTGATAATGAAGTTGATAAGATCAAATGAACATAACTTTTTCACATAAGAGTAATTTCCAAACATACAAAAAATGATAGTCTATTTGACAGTGGCTCACAAGTAAATGTGATATCAGAGACAATTGTTAAAAAGTTGGGATTAATCACTAAACATCATAAGAAACCATATCCTTTATGATGTATTCCTAATGATAATCAGTTGCATGTGAATAGACAATGTGTCCTAAAGTTTGCTATCAATTCACAATTTATAGATGAGGTTGAGTTAGATGTGGTTCCATTAAATATATGTGGTATTGTACTTGGGAGTCCATATCTGTATGATATAAAGGCGATATTATATCGTGACGACAGTAAATATCAATTAACTAAAGATGGAAAATAATATGTTGTAAGGGATCATCAAAAGAAATTGAATTTATCACTAATCAACTCAGGACAAATGAAGAGAATTGTAAATGTCAGTAAAAGATATTTACTAATGGTCGTAAAAGCTAAGGACACTGTCAGAATTGACACTTTCAAAGATTGTGATACAAAGTTGAAAGATGACTTAGTTAGAATTGTTTCTAACTATGATGATATATTTCAAGTCCCGAAAGGATTACCTCCAAAACGACAGGTTGAACATGAGATACAGTTGTAATAGGATGTTCCTCTTCCTAACATTGGAATGTACAGGTTATCAGTTTTGGAAAATGCAGAGATAAAGAAACATGTACAAGAGTTGATTGAACAAGGGGTCATCAGATCAAGGGGTTCTCCATGTGGGTCACCTATCATCTTGGTGCCAAAGACAGATGGCACATGGCACATGTGCATGGACTTCCAAGCCTTGAACAAGATCACGGTAAAAAATCGTTACCCTCTTCCTCGCATTGATGATTTATTAGATCAATTGAAACATGTTGTTTATTTTACTAAGTTAGACTTAAGAAGTGGCTACCATCAAATCAGAGTTGTTGAACAAGATATATGGAAAACTGCTTTTAAAACAAAACATGAATTATTTGAATGGTTAGTGATGCCATTTGGGCTTACTAATGCACATGCTACTTTTATGCGGGTTATGAACGATGTATTCAAGCCATTCATTGATGATTTTGTAATATTCCACTTAGATTATATTCTTACTTTCAGTAGGACCAAGGAAGAGCATGTCCAACATGTTAGGTAGACACTTTCAATGTTGCAGAGAGAAACTTTTTGTAAAGTTGTCAAAATGTGATTTTGGCAAAACATCTGTTGTATATTTGGGTTACATTGTAGGGGGTGGAGAACTCAAGATTGATCCCTCCAAAGTTGAGGTCATTGTAAATTGGCCAAAGCCTACAAATGTAACCGAAGTAAGAATCTTCATGGGAGAAACACAATATTAGAGGAATTTTATAGCAAACTTATCTCCAATTGCAACTCCTTTACATGCTTTGACAAGTGTGAACAGGGGATTCCAGTGGGGAAGAAGCCAACAAAAGGCTTTCAATACTTTGAAAGTGAAGATTAGTACAACTCTTGTTTTGGCATTGCCATATATCCAACAGTCTTTTGAAATTTAAACCGATGCAAGTGACTATGCCATGGGGGCAGTGCCGATGCAACACAGAAAGCCGATATGCTATCATTCTGAGACCTTCACTACAACAGTAATTAACTATCCAAACTATGATAAAGAATTGTATGCTTTAGTACAAAGTGTTAAAAAGTGGAAACATTACTTAATGGGCAAAGAAACAATAATACATACTGATCACCAACCATTACAATATCTACAATCACAAACTAAGCTACAACAATCAAGGCATTTTAGATGGATGGGATTTTTACCGCAATTTCCCTTGGTCATCAGATATAAGAAGGGAATTCATAATAAAGTTGTTGATATGTTATCAAGACATCCTAGTACAATTGCTACAATCCTTAAGCACAATTCAATTACTCATGAAAGTTATATTGAACAATATGCTGAGGACAAATATTTTAAAGAAGTCTATGGAACTTTAAGTCATGGTAAAAGAGAAGAATAATTGAATTATGATATTAAAGACAAACTTTTTTATCATTTGGGCAAATTATGTATTCCAGAAAGTGAAAGAGTCCATGTAATCAGAGAGGCACATACTTCTCTTATAGTAGGACATTTTGGTGTAGACAAAACAGTTGCTCAGTTACAAAGGTTTTGTTATTGACCTCAAATGCATGAAAATGTGTCCAAGTATGTAAAAGGATGTACTATGTGTGCAATAAGCAAACCAAGTAACAAAAAGCTAGGATTGTACACTCCACTTCCTATTCCTTCTAGACCATGGGAAAGTGTATCTATGGATTTTGTGGGAGGATTGCCTATGTCTAGGAAAGGTCACGATTACTTGTATGTAGTTGTGGATGTGTTTACCAATTCTTTGTAAAAAGCAAGTCACAGCTGAAGAAACAACACAAATGTTCTTTGAAAGTGTATGGGTTCATTTTGGGTTACCTACTTCTATTGTATCTGATCAAAACTCCAGGTTCATGGGGAAATTTTGGTCAAGATTATGGGAACTTATGGATACCAGACTAAAGAAGAGCACATATTTTCATCCACAGACGGACGGGCAAACATAGGTGGTGAACAAAACAATAGTGCATCTACTTCAGGCATATTGCAACAAACATCCTAAAATTTGGGATGAACATTTGTGTTATGTGCAACATACGTATAATCGAGCCAATCATTCTTCTACTCAGAGATATCCATTTGAAACATGTTTGGGATACTTGCCAATATATCCTTTGGATTTTGTCTTTGGGAAAGACATTGCAGCAGACAAACACAATAATGTGGACAGGGCTACAAAGTTCATTGAATGGATCCAGTTGGTTCATCAGGCAATACAGGAATAGTTGGAGAAAGGTCAAGCCAAGTACAAGGCGAGACATGACATGCATCGAGTTGATCATCAGTTCAAAGTGGGAGATCAAGTCTGATTATACATCAACAAGTAAAGATTGCAAGGAGGAGGTAAAAGGATAAAACCAATTCGTTATGGTCGTTTCAAAATTTTAGACAAGATTGGTACTAATGCTTTCCAGTTAGATTTGCCTCCATATATGAAAATTTATTCAGTTATAAATGTGGAAAATTTGAGATTGTATGAGCCTCATATGATCGAGGATCAAGGAGAGAATGTTCAGATTCCTTTCATAGAATATTTTTCTCCTAAGTATATGAATGAGTTGTAGGAAGACACCATTTTGGACAAAAGAGTCTATACTTCTCACAGGGGTGATGTGGAGTATCTTCGAGTGGCATTGAAGGACACAAATCCAAGTCAGGCCAAGTGGATGGACACTGGAAAAGTGAGGACACATTATCCTCACTTATTTAACAACTAATACCATAATTTTGGTGGTCCAAAATATTCCATGTGGGGAGGATAGATCCAGGAGGATCCTCAGGACCAGAAAATGCTCAAAAATGAAATTTCCCGGAATCGACCGAAACCAATTTCATTGCGTCTGAATCGTTGCGTTGATTCTGGCCATATATTTACTTCCTCAAAAATACACTGTATGCAAAAGTTATCGCACTCTGATAGATTTCCCAAATAAGCAAAAAGTCAACAGTCAATAGGAAAAAAGTCAACGCTGATGTCCGCATGATGTCATTATGCTGACGTGGAATTGTGAAATGTGGCAACTAACTGTACAGTGACATGGCAAAGCAGTGGCATGCTGAATGGGCAGGGGGAAGATGTGGTCCAATCGACGTTTGACAAGTGTCACTTTGGTGGGCGAGTTAAACGGTGCCACGTGGACCAGTCATGGGTTTCCATGTGGCACCCTGTCATTTGTTGGCAATTGTAAAAGGTATGTTGGACTCCATTGGAGTCGACGTTGAGACCTCCAGTGTGGGGGAAGTGCTTTGGGAAAGCTGGGCTACCAGCCTGCTTGCGGTGTGACTTAGTAACCAAAGACGCGTGTATGTATTTAAACTTACATAAGGTTTTGGGCGGAGGAGGTAAGGGATAGGGTCTGGCCCCGACGCTGGTTATATGTTGCCATACAACCACCATTCAACACTCGATGATCCACTCCAGTGATAAGGATTGAGCATGGGGCCACAAACCAACTCACCACCGAACTCCACAAGACCGGGGGTGTAACCAACAGAGAGGGCCGATTGACGGGGTGCTTATCCCATTTGATCGGACCTTGGTCCCATGGAATGTGCCATAAATACAGAAGCTAGTGGAGGAGGGGTCAGCGTGCAAACCCTAGGGGGTTGGCTCTTGGCCATATGAACCAATGTGACTTGAAAAAAGGGCGCGCACGCCAGCCTTTGGGGGCTTGTTCTGATTTTTGTAACAAAGTGGATTGTTTTGCTATAGTTTTGGCCCAGATTGGGCATTTTTAGAGATTTCTTGGCCATTTGGAAGGGGATTTGACCCAAAAAAGAGGCCAGATCTTTGTGGGAAGTTGGGCTTCCCTAACTGATCCTAAAAACTATATAAACTAGGCTTATTGAGGTTGAGGAGGTACTTTGTATTTAGGGAATGTGAAGAGGAGTTTGAGTTAATGGCCCATTCCTCATGTTTTGAGGGGCATTGAGTCATGTTTTGAGAGGAGATTGTTGAGGCATGTGTGCAACTGCACAAGGAGGTCTTGTACAACAGATCAAAAGCATGTTTGTAACAACAAAGAGCCATTGTAAAGAGAACTTGGAAGCGGGCTCGGAGACGTAGCCACACATTGGTGAACTCCATTAACAAGTTCTATGTGTCTATTTCTCTTTCTTATTGCTGTTATTGTCTCTTATTTGCATCATGGTTTATGATGGCTGAACTCTTTAATCATTCATGAGATTCAAGTTAATGCCGATTTTTTATTAATACCTTTCATTTTTGGATCAAGTATTTTGGTATCAGAGCTTTGGTTGTATTGGAAGGTTTAACAAGTGTAGGATTGGATGCTCACAAGATCCAAATCTCGGAGAGGAGAAAGATCTTTGGCTAAATTCATTTCAGAGATAGAACGAGTGTTGAGGAATAAAAAATGGCGTCATAAGGAGAAACTTCTCCACGAACTAAAAAGTTCGAAGAAACATTTTTCTCCATGTCAGAAATGGTCAAAGTGTTATATGATGATTTGTTGGAGAGAAAGAAACCTATTATAGGAGAACCTTTTATGAAGGGGAAAAGTGAAGGGAAAGGAGAATCTGCAAAGCCTCCTCCTTCACAACCTTCACCACCTTCTTCTCCTTCTTCTTCAAGTTATACTTCAAATGCTAGTTTTCATTCTACTACAAATACTATAAAAACAACAAACACATAAGCATAAGTCTGACATGCCTTTGTTAAAGCTTGATGTTAAGTTTGAGTTGCCTTTGTATGATGGGGAACTAAATCCAAAAATGTTAGATAATTGGATCAGACAAATTGAAGTGTATTGCAGGATACATAAAATCATATATGAGGAGATTATGATCCAACTTGCTAGTCTCAAGATGGGAGGAACCGCCCTTGTGTGGTGGGAAAGCAGGACAAAAAAAAATCTTAAAAAGTTCGGTAAGACTCTCCCTTCATCGCTTGATTTTACATCTGCATTATGAAATCAATTTTATCCTCTAGATTATATGAAACAAGCTATTATGTCATGGCAGAACTTTAGACAATTAAAAGGACAAACTGTTCAAAGTTATACACAAGAGTTTCGAAAAAGAGCTTTATTGTTGGGAATACCATTGGATACTCAAGAGACATTGCTTAAGTATATAGGTGGTTTGCATAGCTATTTATGACATACCATTCTTATGTTTAATCCTACTACTTTATATGAGGTATGTGTGCAAGCGACTCATATTGAATCTAGAGGCAAGAATGTAAATGTTGATTTTGTAAAACCATTTAAACCTACAGAAGGAAAATTCAAAGGCAAGGGTAAATAGAAGTTCAAAGGGAAGAAAACTAATACAGTGAAGAAGGAAAAACCTACATGCACTCATTGTA
This sequence comes from Picea engelmannii, assembly GCA_009831015.1. Taxonomy (NCBI): domain Eukaryota; kingdom Viridiplantae; phylum Streptophyta; class Pinopsida; order Pinales; family Pinaceae; genus Picea; species Picea engelmannii. The sequence goes on from ML820337.1 coordinate 67,863, forward strand.
AGAAAGAAGGCCATAGTGAGGATCGTTGTTGGATCTTTCACCCATAATTGAAACTAGCAAAGTTCGGAAATAAAGGGAAGCCAAAGATTACTGCAACAATTCAAATAGATTTGGGGTCCGTTTCGGGAGATGAGACCAAGGTCACAGTCATGAGAATCAAAGGTAAAAATTCTAAAGCTAGTACAAGTTCTTCAGTTTAGTCTTTAAAATTTGATAATGAAGTTGATGAGATCAAACACACATAACTTTTTCACATAAGAGTAATTTCCAAACATACAAAAATTGATACTCTATTTGACAGTGGCTCACAAGTAAATTTGATATCAGAGACAATTGTTAAAAAGTTGGGATTAATCACTAAACCTCATAATAAACCATATCCTTTAGGATGGATTCGTAATGATAATCAGTTGCAAGTGAATAAACAATGTGTCCTAAAGTTTGCTATGAATTCACAATTTATAGATTAGCTTGAGTTAGATGTGGTTCCACTAGATATATGTGGTATTGTACTTGGGAGTCCATATATGTATGATAGAAAGGAAATATTCTATCGTGAAGACAATAAGTATCAATTAACTAAATATGGAAAATAATATGTTGTAAGGGCTCATCAGAAGAAATTGAATTTATCAGTAATCAAGTCAGAACAAATGAAGAAAATTGTAAATGTCAGTAAAAGATATTTACTAATGGTCGTAAAAGCTAAGGACACTGTCGGAATTGATACTTTCAAAGATTGTGATACAAAGTTGAAAGATGAATTAGTTAGAATTGTTTATGACTATTATGATATATTTCAAGTCCCGAAAGGATTACCTCCAAAACGACAGGTTGAACATGAGATACAGTTGCATCAGGATGTTCCTCTTCCTAACATTGGAATGTACAGGTTATCAGTTTTGGAAAATGCAGAGATAGAGAAACATGTACAAGAGTTGATTGAACAAGGAGTCACCAGACCAAGTGCTTCTCCATGTGGGTCACCTATCATCATGGTGCCAAATAAAGATGGCACATGGCGCATGTGCATGGACTTCTGAGCCTTGAACAAGATCACGGTAAAAAAACATTACCCTCTTCCTCACATTGATGCTTTATTAGATCAATTGAAACATGCAGTTTATTTTACTAAGTTAGACTTAAGAAGTGGTTACCATCAAATCAGAGTTGTTGAACAAGATATATGGAAAAATGCTTTTAAAACAAATCATGGATTATTTGAATGGTTAGTGATGCCATTTGGGCTTACTAATGCACCTGCTAATTTTATGCGGGTTATGAATGATGTATTCAGGCCATTCATTGATGATTTTGTAATAGTATACTTAGATGATATTCTTATTTTTAGTAGGACCAGGGAAGAGCATGTCCAACATGTTAGGCAGATACTTTTAGTGTTGCAGAGAGAAACTTTTTGTAAAGTTGTCAAGATGTGAGTTTGGAAAAACATCTCTTGTATATTTGGGTTACATTGTAGGGGGTGGAGAACTCAAGATTGATCCCTCTAAAGTTGAGGTCATTGTAAATTGGCCAAAGCGTACAAATGTAACTGAAGTAAGAAGATTCATGGGGGAAACACAGTATTGGAGGAAGTTTATTGCAAACTTCTCTCTAATTGCAGCTCCTTTACATGCTTTGACAAGTGTGAAAAGGGGATTCCAGTGGGGAGGAAGCCAACAAAAGGCCTTCGATACTTTGAAAGTGAAGATTAGTACAACTCATATTCTGGCATTGCCAGATCTCCAACAGTCTTTTGAAATTGAAACCGATGCAAGTGATTATGCCATGGGGGCAGTGTTGATGCAATATAGAAAGCCCATATGCTATAATTCTGAGACCTTCACTACAACAGTAATTAACTATCCAACCTATGATAAAGAATTGTATGCTTTAGTACAGAGTGTTAAAAAGTGGAAACATTACTTAATGGGCAAATAAAAAATAATACATACTGAACACCAACCATTACAGTATCTATAATCACAGACTAAGCTACAACAATCAAGGCATTTTAGATGAATGGGATTTTTACAACAATTTCATTTGGTCATCAGATATAAGAAGGGCATTCATAATAAAGTTGTTGATATGTTATCAAGACCTCCTAGTAAAATTTCTACAATCCTTAAGCACAATTCAATTACTCATGAAAGTTACATTGAACAATATGTCAAGGACAAAGATTTTAAGGAAGTCTATGCAACTTTAAGTCATGGTAAAAGAGTAGAAGAATTGAATTATGATATTAAAGACAAACTTTTGTATCATTTGGGAAAATTATGTATTCCAGTAAGTGAAAGAGTCCATGTAATCAGGGAGGCACATACTTCTCTTATAACAGGACATTTTGGTGTAGACAAAACAATTGCTCAGTTACAAAGGTTTTGTTATTGGCCTCAAATTCATGAAAATGTGTCCAAGTATGTAAATGGATGTACTGTGTGTGCAATAAGAAAACCAAGTAACAAAAATCTAGGATTGTACACTCCACTTCCTATTCCTTCTAGACCATGGGAAAGTGTATCTATGGATTTTGTGGGAGGATTGCCGATGTCTAGGAATGGTCATGATTACTTGTATGTAGTTGTGGATAGGTTCAACAAGATGTGTGTAATAATTCCTTGTAAAAAGAAAGTCACAGATGAACAAACAACACAAATGTTCTTTGAAAGCGTATGGGTTCATTTTGGGTTACCTACTTCTATTGTATATGATCGAGACTCTAGGTTCATGGGGAAATTTTGGTCAAGCTTGTGGGAACTTATGGATACCAGACTAAAGAAGAGCACATATTTTCATCCACAGATTGACGGGAAGATAGAGGTGGTGAACATAATAGTAGTGCATCTACTTCGGGCATATTGCAACAAACATCCTAAGCTTTGGGATAAACATTTGTGTTATGTGCACCATGCGTATAGTCGAGCCAAACATTCTTCTACTCAGAGATCTCCATTTGAAACATGTTTGGGATACTTGCCAAAATCTCCTTTGGATTTTTTCTTTGGTAAAGAAATTGCAGCAAACAAACATAGTGATGTGGGCAGGACTACAAAGTTCATTGAACGGATCCAGTTGGTTCATCAGGCAGTACAGGAACAATTGGAGAAAATTCAAGCCAAGTACAAGGCGAGACATGACATGCATCGAGTTGATCATTAGTTCAAAGTGGGAGATCAAGTTTGTTTATACATCAACAAGGAAAGATTGCAAGGAGAAGGTAAAAAGCTAAAACCAATTCGTTATGGTCCTTTCAAAATTTTAGACAAGATTGGTACTAATGCTTTCCGGTTAGATTTGCCTCCATATATGCAAATTTATTGAGTTGTAAATGTGGAAAAATTGAGATTGTATGAGCCTCTTATGATCGAGGATCAAGGAGAGAATGTTCATATTCCTTCCATAGAATATTTTTCTCATGAGTATATGAATTAGTTGAAGGAAGACACCATTTTGGACAAAAGAGTTTGTACTTCTCGCAGGGGCGATGTGAAGTATCTTCGAGTGGGTTTGAAGGGCACAAATCCAAGTCATGCAAGTGGATGGAGACCATAAAATTGAAGACACAATATCCTCACTTATTTACCAACTAACACTAGACTTTTGGTGGTCCAAAAGCTTCCAAGTGGGGTGGATTGATCTAGGAGGATCCTCAGGTCCAGAAAATGCTCAAAAATGAAAGTTCTCAGAATCGAATGAAACCAATTCGATTTCATCCATCTCATCACGCTGATTCCGACCATATATTTAATTCCTCAAATAGACACCGTATGCGAAAGTTATCACACTCTAATCGATTTCCCAAACAGGCAAAAAGTCAACAATCAACAGGAAAAAAGTCAACGTGGACGTCATGATGACGTCATCATGAGACATGGAATTTGACTATATAGTGACATGGTAGAGCAGTGGTATGTTGACTGGGTAGGTGGCAGACATGGTCCAATCGATGTTTGACAAGTGTCACTTTGGTGGGCAAGTTAAATGGTGCCACATGGCCTAGTCATGGGCTGCCACGTGGCACCTCGTCATTTGTTGGAAATTGTAAAATGTATGTTGGAATCCATTGGAGTCGACCTCGAGACCTCCGGCATGGGGGAAGTGCTTTGGGCAGGCCGAGCTACGAGCCCGCCTATGGTGCGACTTAGTAACCAAAGGCGCATGTATGTATTTAAAATTACATAAGGTTTCGGGCGAAGGAGGTAAGGGCTGGGGTCTGGCCCCAACCCCGATTATATGCTGCCATACGACCACGATTCAACACTCGGTGCTCCACTCTAGTGATAAGGATCAGGCGCGGGGGCCACAAACCAACTTACCACTGAACTCCACTAGACCAGGGGCTTAACCAATAAAGAGGGACGATCGACGGGGGGCTTATCCCGTCCGATCGGACCTTGGTCCCATGGAATGCGCCATAAATCCATAAGCTAGTGGAGGAGGGGCCAATGCACATCCCCTAGGGGGTTGGCGCTTGTCCATATGAACCAATGTGACTTGAAAAAAGGGCGTGCGCACCAACCTTTGGGGGCTTGTTCTAATTTTTGTAACAAAGTGGATTTTTTTGCTATAGTTTTGGCCCAGATTAGGATTTTTTGGAGATTTCTTGGCCATTTGGAGGGGGATTTGACCCCCAAAAGAGGCCAGATCTTTGTGGAAAGTTGGGCTTCCCTAAATGATCCTAAAAACTATATAAACCAGGCTTATTGAGCTTGAGGGGGTACTTTGTATAGAGGGAATGTGAAGAGGAGTTTGAGTTAATCGCCCATTTCTCATGTTTTGAGAGGCATTGAGTCATGTTTTGAGAGGATATTGTTGAGGCATGTGTGCATCTGCACAAGGAGGTCTTGTACAACAAATCAAAAGCCTGTTTGTAACAACAAAGAGCCATTGTAAAGAGAACTTGAGCATTAAAGATTAATAAAGCGGTCCTCCACTTGGAAGCGGGCCCGGAGACGTAGCCACACATTGGTGAACTCCGTTAACAAGTTCTTTGTGTCTATTTCTCTTTCTTATTGCTGTTATCTTCTCTTCTTTGCAGCATGGTTTATGATGGCTGAACTCTTTAATCATTCATGAGCTTCAAGTTAATGTCAATTTGTTATTAATACCTTTCATTTTTGGATCGTGTCTTCCCTCACTTGTCCTTGTTGTCCATAGACAACATCCAAGGGTGAAAGCGACAAATACCCAAATCAAGTTTCAAAAGGGGACTTACCGATATAAGTATGGAATGTTATGTTATAAGATTGTTGAATGTAGATCATATTTTCATCCCAGGTCTTCAGATGCTTGTAATTGTAACCCCTTGAAATTTGAACCAAATTCATGTTGACTACTTATGTTTTCCCATTTGTCTTTGGATGTAATTCTATAGATATTTTCAATTGGGTGTCCATGTTTTCCAAAGTGTAGTCGAAAAGGCATTGAGAAATCTAGTATCCTGATTTGAGATGATGCTCCTTGGTATCCCAAAGTGCACCCAATTTTTTTCAAAGAACATGTATACTACTTATTGTCTTTTGATGGTCTTTTTATAAGGCATAATACTGCACATCTTGTTGAACCTATCAACTACCACAAACAAATAGTCATGTCCCTCCCGAGTTGTTGGAAAACTACCCACAAAATCCATGGAAATGCTTTCCCAATGTTGAGTGCGTACAATTAAGGGATGGTATAAACCTTGTTTTCTATTAGTGGGGTTGTTGGTACAACAAAGTATGCATCCTATGATATACTGAGCTACATCTTCTTTCATTTTTGGCCAATACACACACCTTTTTAAGTTGGTAGTTGTCTTCTCAATACCAGAATGTCATGCAACCTTAGAGGTGTGAGACTCTCTCATAAGTTGCAATATTTCACCTTTAGGGACAAAGATCTTGTCTAGATTGTATAACAACCCATTTTGGATATGATAGTCATCCTTACTATTACATTCTTCTACATGAAGTTGGCCTTGTAGCCACTGAAACACCTCTTTAAATTTTTCATCTTCTGTGTATGCCTCTTTGTATGCATCATGGATAAAAGGCTCCATGTGCATAAGAGTTCCCAAAGCTGTAATATTGGATGTGGGTATCCTTGAAAGAATGTTTTCCAACTTATTAGTGCCACCCTTATTATATTTTATGACTAGATGAAACTGTTGCAAAAACCCCATCCACTTGTAATGTCCAGTTTGCTGAAGCTTACTTCGGGCCTGCAAATATTTCAATGGCTACTTATTAGTGTGGATAATGATTTCCTTTCCCATAATATATTGCTTCCACTTATTAAGATTTTAATACAAGGCATAGAGTTCCTTATTGTTGGCAAATATTTAACAAACAACACATGCTTGTATACTTGTCATTGATGGCAAGTACAACAGTGAAGATGGCATGAGTACATAAAGTATGAAATAGATGGGCATTATGAGAAGACACTGCGGGTTTGTAGGGTTTGGTCATAATGGATTCTATATGCTATAATGGATCATCCCTTCAACTAATGAAAGATTTCAAAGCTATTATTGTTGTGTTTGGCGCTCATGGTTGCTGGGTGAAGGGCTCGACCCAACGTTCAATGGTCTCCGATTCAATTGTTAGGAGATCATGCTGGAGTTTCGGGATGGAATGATGTCTCTGGAGGGGACACGAGTTGTACCAGATACTCGGAAAGGACTTGTTCGTGTAGCTAAGGGAAATGAGGGTTTGTTGCACTTTCAATGGCTTAATCGAACAAGTATTGTGGTAGAAGTTGATCAAATTGTATTTCTAGATGAAGCTGTATTTGAAAAGGTCCAGGAAACCCCTGAGCGAGTGTACATTTTGAAATTCAAGGAGGATGATCGCAAATTCTTTTTCTGGATGCAGGTTTTCGATGACCGTCAGATCAAGTGTTGATCGGGACTGTTGATCTGGACCATCGACTCCATTTCGGAGTTTCGCGACTCGCGACTTGGACAGGCAAGAAACAAAACCATCGAAATCACGATATGCGAAATCACGATTTAATCCCAGTCGTCAATTCACGATGCGTTTTGAACCATTGATATGAGCTCCAACTCGGAGCTTCGCCTATCGCGACTTGGAGAGGCAAGAAACAAAACCATCGAAATCGTGATATGCAAAATCGCGATTTAATCCCAGTCGTCAATTCACGATGCATTTTGAACTGTTGATCTGAGCTCCAACTCGGAGCTTCGCCTATCATGACTTGGAGAGGTAAGAAACAAAACCATCGAAATCGCGATATGCGAAATCACGATTTAATCCCAGCCATCAATTCACGATGCGTTTTGAACCGTTGATCTGATCTCCAACTCGGAGCTTCGCCTATCATGACTTGGAGAGGTAAGAAACAAAACCATCGAAATTGCGATATGCGAAATCACGATTTAATCCCAGCCGTCAATTCACGATGTGTTTTGGACCATTGATCTAAGCTTCATTTCAGAGTTTCGCTTATCTCAACTTGGAGTGACAAGGACCTCCATCTAAGGAATTGCGAGATGCGAATTCACGATGAAATCTGGACCGTAGATTCATCGAGATCGTGGACCGTTGATCGCATCTCCATCTCGAGGTTTCGGGGATCGTGACTTGGAGAGTCGAGATGCCTCATCTCCAGACTCACGAAAGGTGAATTCGTGAAAAGCACTTTTTGTATAAGCGCTTGATCATGGCCATGGTCATATTGGAGAAGGAGCTAGTGTAGAAAAGATCTGTATTGGAGCTTCGGAGATCGCGACATGAAGTGTCGAGACACTCGGCCATAAGATTGACGAAATGCCGAAACCCGATCAAAAGGCAATGTTAATAAAGTTCATCCAATGGAGCAGATAAACTGGAATATGATCAGAGGGTTACTGTTCTCTCTCACAGTTAACTCCTCAGTTACGAATCTGTTAGCGAAGCGGACTCATGATTGCCGATCGATTGGCGTTTCAGTTGCTCGGATGGTTGGTTTTTCTTTTGCCTTAGAAGATTCGAAGTGAACTACTGCGTGTGTCGTGCATAAAAGAAGAAGAGAGACAGACTGTGTGTGGCTGGTTGTTTTGGACGAAAAATGAATTAAACAGTAAGAAAGGGGAAATCACGGGATGTGCAACGTGAGATCAAAAAATATGCGCAGTGTAAGACTGAAAATATGCGCAGTGTGAGATAAAACTCAGAGAAGAGTAACATATGAGGAAAAGACTTGAAGCAGAGTAGAATGATAGAACAAGTTGAAGCAGAGCAGAATGACAGAACAAGTTGAAGCAGAGAAGACTTGCAGAACAAACAAAGGAAGAGAAGAATTGCAGAATAGTTAGAAGAAGACCAGACTTACAGAACAGAGAAGAAGTGGTAAGAATCGATTTATCTGTGTAGTTGCTTGTTTAATTAATCATTTATATTCTAGGGTGGTTGGGAGGTGCTAGGGAGGACTGTTGTCCTCAGAGGTTCAAGTGGGAGCTTGAACATAGGGAGTTGTAGCTTCCATCTGGTTGTAGCTAGAGAAACCAGGGTGGCAGGGTGGTGCAAGGGAGAACAAGTGTTCTCTGTTATACAGGTTGGAGCCTGTGTAACAGGAAGTTGGTGCTGGAACATTAAGGGAGTTGGTGGTTCCTTCTAGTGGGTGCTAGAGAAACAAGAGAGTTGGTGCTCTCAAACAAGTTGCAGCTTGTAAAATAGAGGTAGCAGCCTCACATTGAGTTGGTGCTCAATTATAGATGATGTGCAGAACTTAAAAGGCTGCCTATCATTTCGAAGAAGAAGAGGTTTTCTCCCTTTATGGGTTTCCTCATGAAAATCTGTCTCTGTGTATACCTTATGTGTGACTGATGCTCATTACTTTTATTTTCCATATGCTGTATAATGTTGATGATCACTTGAAGAAAGATTAAGATTGTATTAATTGATAAAATTGTTTAAGCACAATAACAACTGATTCACCCCCCCCTCTCAGTTGTCTTAGTAATTTCATCACTTATCATATATAGGGTAGTTCATGACTGCTCAATGAAACATCTCAGAATGATAGCATACTGGCTTACCTCCCTGCATCAAGACTACTCCCATAACATATCCACTCACATTCATCTCCAATTCAAAGGGCTTATGAAAGTTAGGAAATGCAATGAATGGTGCTTGATTGGTCTTTTATTTCAACTCATCGAAATATTTCTTCTAATTCTTTGCCCATTAGAAACTCTTACCATTGGCTGTTATAACATGGAGTGGCATAACTACCACTGAAAAGGATGATATGAAATTCTGTAGGTACTACACTGCCCAAACAAAGCTCCTAACTTCAGTGACATTAATAGGAACTTGCCACTTGATGATGGCCTCCATATTTGGAGGATCTATCTTGAGTTCCCCTCCACTAATCACGTACCCCAAATACACCAATGATTTCCAAGTAAACTCACATTTCTTGAAGTTAGCCAATAATTGATGATTTTTTAGAGTCTCTAACAAGTACATGAGATGTGAGATACACTCTTCCTAGGTAGAGTTAAAAACCAATATGCCATTCAAATAAATTATTACAAATGAATCTAAATAGGGATGCAATACATCATTGATAGTAACTTTCCACTTGATGATGGCCTCCATCTTTGGAGGATCTATCTCGAGTTCCCCTCCAGTGATCACATACCCCAAATACACTAATGATTTCCAAGTAAACTCACATTTCTCGAAGTTAGCCAATAGTTGATGATTTTTTAGAGTCTCTAACAAGTACATGAGATGTGAGATGCACTCTTCCTAGGTAGAGATAAAAACCAATATGCCATTCAAATAAATTATTACAAATGAATCTAAATAGGGATGCAATACATCATTCATCGATCACATAAATGTAGTTGGTGCATTACATAAACTAAAAGTCACGACCATCGATTCATACAGACCTTGCCTTGTCTTGAAGGTGGTATTCTAGGTTTCTTATTCTTTAATGCACACCTAATGGTATCCCAATTTGAGATCCAACTTGGTGAAGTACTTGACATGCTACAACTGATCTAACAAATCATCGATCCCGGGTAGAGGGTACCAATTCTTGATTATGATCTTATTCAAAGATTTGTAGCCGAGACACATTCCCTAGTCCTATCCTTCTTGGGTACTATGATGATAGGTGACCCACAAGGTTATGTGTTGTTATGACCCAAGAGAGGCATATATATGGCTAAATGTATATGTTATGACTCCAAGGGGGGGCATATAGGGGCCTAAATGTACATGTAATGTGTAAATACATATGTAATAGGGTTGGCCTAGTGATAAAGGGGCCTCATGTGCAAGTGTGAATAACTATATATAAGATATAATGTATTCATTATTGACATGTGAATTGTGAAGTATGAATACACGATCTCTGATATGAATTACGCACTACTCCATTAGCTATTGCAATTGTTTCCTGACTTGGTCTGCATCTAGAACAAATTGTCTATACAACCTAATATTTGGTAATGGGGAAATAGGCCAAAATTACATCTCGTGCTGCAATTCCCTCTTAGGTGGTAACCCTTTAGGATCCCAAAATACTCCTTTATATGCCTAAAAAAACTCCTCCAGCTAAGATTTCTACTCTTTAATACATCCCTCTAGGGATTCCTTTACTCTTACCGATTCATCACCCGACCGATTCTCTCTTAATAAAAGCAATACATACTTCTTACTAGAATTGATCAAATTTTTGGCTTGGTTGGAACTTACCAGAAAGATCTTTGACTTATCTTCATGTGCATTGATGATGTAAAATTTCCCATCCTTCATTAGATGGTACTATTTTTCTCTCCTCATGAAGATTGTGTCCATCATATACATGTAAAGGATTCCAAACACTATACCACACACGTCAAGGGGTAATATATCTAACTCCAATTCATCAATAAAATATGCACTTATAACAAACTTGATCTTACACTACTTCATGACATTGAGCTCTGCATCCTTGTTTACCCATCCTAATGGATATGGGCTAGGATGATCATGAACTTTCAACCCAAGCTCACTGACTAGATCAACTACTATAAGGTTGGCCTATGAACTATAATCAAATGGATCATCTACCTTGGTATTTTTGACATAGATATTAGTATGGAAGAGTTTATTCATCTCCTTCTCTTCCTTGTGATGAAGGATACTTATATTCACCTTCTTCTGCACTAAGGTGTAGACAATCTTCTCATCCACCTATGAGTTTCTCTCTACTAGGTTGCTTGAATTCATGGCTACTAGGTTCTTCTTCTTGACATCCTTCTTACAATTATTTGGATTCAAATCTATATGTAACTTGCAACACTTGTCTTCAGTGTGACCATCGATATTACAATGGTTGTGATGGTTGTTTGGATTCTTGCACTAATGAGTAGTAGTTGTCATTTTATTTCCTTTTCCTTTCCACTTCATTTTCTTCTCCTTGGAAGCATCTTGGTGGCCTTTTTGTTTAGAACCGCTTGAATTCCCTTTCTTATGGCCTATGCTCTCCAAGTATTGTGCTTGCACATAGGCCTCATCAACAATACTTGGTTCGTAGAGCATCACTTGCTTTCACAAATGATTATGTAGAATCCCCTAGATACTTGAGAAGTATGTTTGGGTTCTTGAAAAAAACACCCAACATGATTTCCATTTTCTTGAAGTCGATGGCGTTACTGCTCAAATTTTATCTAATGATAAAATCCCTAATACACAAGGTACAAATCAAGGGAAACTATTAGGACGATCACCATTGTCACCTTAGTAACCTATCCTCTTCACTTTAGCTAACTCTCCTCTACCTCAAGTGGGGTATCGCTAGTATAATTACTAAGACCAAGAAATGAGACACAAAATGTTGTATAAAGTGGCCTTAGTAAAGAAATTTTTTGAGGTTTTTATGGTTTTAGAATAAATTATGGAAGGAAATGGAGGTTAATGCCAAATCCAACTAGGGAAATGGATTTAAGGTGAATTAAATGGAAATGATATCAAGTAGAAACCCTCCAAGGTGTTGGATTATTTACTTCAAGGATCAGGGATTTGAGATTAGAACCAAGAGGATGTTTAATCCCTCTACCAATCAAGATCAATAATGAATATCAAGGTCTACAAGAAAGGAACCTTCTTGGAAAAACACTCACCAAATATATTAACTATGCTTTGATGAATTTACTTAATACTTCTTGCTAAGGAACCAACCATAAGATCAAAGCAAGGTACCAAATAATCACCAAAGCAACAAAGGAAGAATGAATGAGAAACCCTAGAACATCTTCCTTCCAAGTGGTAGACTGACCCCTCAAATGGATCAATCTTGTTGGATTTCAAAATACTTGAGCATTTCACTATTAATACTTATGCAACAAATAAAACCAAGATAAAGAAGCTTCAATAATTGACAACATTCATCCACAAAGAAAGAACCCTTTACACCATAAATTCTCTAAGAAATATATGTCAATTAGTCTCCAAAGAGTGAGAGCTCCAAAAATCCAACCATGAGTACAAATGAGGGAGTGCATCTCTTTATATAGAGTGATGATATACTTACTTTACAATAAAATAATATTATCTCATGAGATTCCTTAGATATAGGCCTAATAAAAGTAAAATACAATTATCCTACCACTAATTACTCTAAAAAAACAAGAAAATAAGGTGGTCAAGCCACATGTACAATGTTAAAGATGAATAAACCAAAGAGAGATAGACATCCCCTCTAAAGAAGGAGTAATGAGTGTCCAAGATTCCACGTTGGCCTCCAAAGGCGCTTTCAAAGTGTGTAGATTCCCCATAAATGCCTCCAAATGAAATGGAAGATCCCTAGCTTTCCTTGGATGTGGATGTACAAACCAATTAGGTTAAAAATGCCCTCAAAATGATGAAACAAAATCCTCCAAAGGGGTGGCTCCTCCAAAACAACTCCATAATTTGTGTTTAAAATATTCAAGAGAATTTTTTATTCCTCTAGTGCATGGTATAAGCCTCAAATCATGGTGAAGCGGTCCCTCAAGGAAACAACAAGACAACATTTAGCCTCCAATGGTGGGAGAACCTCATGGATGAAGTGAAGTAACCCCGAAGAAGTGGAAAACCCCTATAGAAGTGTCCATAAGTCCTCCTATGAATTCTCCAAGGTAATATCATGTCCATATCTCAAGAAAGGAGCCTCCACCAAAAACATAAAGTGCTCCTCCAAGTCAAATCAAGTCCTATTATCACCCAACAATTGTCATAAAGTCCACATGTGTGGGTTGGCCCTCAAATCAATAAAATAATATCTCAGAAGTGATGAAAGAAGAGGTCAATCAAAGAGATTTAATGTGGCAAGTTAAGAAGAGGTCAATGCACGTAAAAGTATCCCAAAAGTGTTTTTTATCAGTGCCTTGGGAACTGTGGACTACCTAGTGGACTATGGACTACATTGGGAACTACAAAAATGCCCAAAAATATAAATGCATGCAATGCCATATTCAAACCCTATGGGGCTTCAAAAAAGGGACTATCATAATTCAAAAAATCTTCCATCAAATCCTCCGTCAATGTGCATGAAAACAAGTAGTTATCCTATATTTCGAAAGCTAAGAAATACTAGGGCTAGTGAAAGAATTCACTAGGGTTACCCGTATCAAAATGAAGGGTAATACAAGCTCCAACACGGGGACATGTGCTCTTCTTGGGAGTTCATGAGAGCTTCAAAATATCATCATGTACACATGAGAATGGCTTCCTGATCAACTAACACAACATCAATAATAAAACCGCACCAAATGCTCAAGAGAGTTTATTCTTGCTACACTACTGCTCAAATGATCTTATTCTTTTCATACCCTACTATAACATGTGTAAAATGCAGTTTCTAGGTGAATTCAATGATTCAATTCAACCATATTAACATCTCAAAAACACAATTCCCCTTTCCTCTATTCTTATTCATCAATCAAAACATCGACACATTTAATTTGAGTAGTGATACGTTGGAATCTTTGTCACTGCTAGTTTGAAAATGAATCTGGGTCCTGGAAATGAAATACGTCACCAATATATTTCAACCTTGGACATGATATTATACATGATATATCTATCCATAACTGCAAAGGGATATAATAATGACTTCCTAGCCATGAAATACCCTCCATTCGTCTAAGAAATTAACCTTTTCTATGCCACAAGGGCCCATAAAATTGTCTGAATTACTGCTATTGAAAATCTAGTTTAGGGGATGCAATAGATGGTATAGTGAGTTTGTATCCAATTTTTGCAATAAACGTATCAATAGATCTTTTCATCCTACTAGGAATAATTTCATAGACACAAATCTTCACACTGTCAAACTATTTAGTCCTCTGAGCTACAAGGGAACTGGTTTGATCTCCTAAAGGATGCAGAGGAGTGAGATGAATTCCATTCCATGCCTATTGTATAATCTCACACTCTTTTGAATCACTATGAAAAATATTTTCCTGTGAAGCAAGTATGAAACCCTCCTTGATTGAAAAATTATACCACATGTTCCCAATATGCATCTAGTCTTTAAATTTCTCTATCCTATTTTGGAACACAATGTTGTCCTTGTCAACTCGTCTAGTCTTCCAATCTTCAATCTCAAACTTTTTTTTGGAAAAAGGAATATATAAAATGCAACATGAAATTAATCCATAGAAAATAATGATAAATAAGACAACAACAAGCACATTCATCAAACACAAAGATTTAGGTGTTAAAACCCTAACACTGCGTCAAGGAAACATCCATGGGTAAAGATATTGATATCTTATTATTCAACAGGATTAAAAGTTACCAACGCTTCTCGAGGCTTCATATATATATATATATATATATATATATATATATATATATATATATATATATATATATATATAGTATGTTACATTAGTTCAAGAAATTCCTCTGTCACACCAACTCAAGAACTTTCTTTGTTATATGAACCACCACTGTTACATCCATATATTTACTACAAGTAAATTTGGTTTTTATCGTAGCTTGCTGTCATAATTACAACAATATCCACCTTGACAACAATTTACTTGATACATTTCCCAATCCCATTCATCACCTCTTTTTCAAGCCAAGAGAATCCAAACACCTTCGTAGCTTCTCTAACAGTATTGGTTTTATGAATATGTTTGCATAATTTTCTTAAGTATGGAATTTCTCAAGAGATACTCCACCTCCATCAATAACCTGTCTTACAAAATGGTATTTATCCAAAATATGCTTAGTATTACTATGATAAGATATATTGTTAGCCAAATGAATATCTCTTTGATTTTCATATAACACATTTACCTTGCCCCATTCTTTCTGAAACTCACCCAATAGACCCTTTAACCAAATTTCCTCCTTGCATAAATTTGCTGAAACTATATATTCTGCCTCAGTAGTGGATACAGAAATTATGTTTTGAAGCTTTGACATCCAACAAATAGGTTCTCCTGCAAGAGTAAAGACATAGCCTAAAGTAGATATTCCTTTGTCCAAATCACCTGCAAAATTTGAATCAACAAAACCACATACATAATCACTACAACCATTATAGGTGATACAATAAGCACTTGTGCCTCGAAGATATCAAATCACCCATTTCACTGCTACCTAATGTTCTTTACCTAGATTTTCCATATATCTACTTACATCACCAATTGCATGTGAGATGTCAGGTCTTGTACATACCATCACATACATTAAACTTCCTATTGCACTAGCATATGGTACACAAGACATATAACCCTTTTCTTCTTTATTACTAGGAAATAAACCTAAAGAATTCTTAAAATGGGAAGCCAAAGGGATATTTACTAGTTTCACATTATTCGTACCGAATCTTAAAAGTATTTTCTCCACATACTTCTGTTGTAAAATCCAAAGCTTACCATTTTTTCTGTCTCTGTGTATTTCAATGCCCAAGATTTGTTTTGTTGCTCCTAGATCTTTCATATCAAAAGTACTAGCCATATGTACATTTAACCTGCTAATCTCAACCATGATTTTTCTTGCAATAAGCATATCGTCAACATATAACACCAATATAATGAATATTCCATTTTCTAAACTTTTGAAGTAAACACAATGGACATACTCACTTGTAAATTTTTTGTCTCACCATGAAGGAATCAAACTTCTTGTATAATTGCCTGGGAGATTGCTTTAGGCCATACAATGACTTCTTGAGCTTGTGTACAAAATTTCTTTTGTGATCCTAAACAAAACCTTCTAGTTATTTCATATACATCTCCTCATCCAAATATCCATGTAAAAATGTTTTTTTGACATCTAGTTGCTCTATCTCGAGATCAAGTAAAGCAACTAGTGATAACACAACAAAAACATAAACTATCTTAACAACTGGCAAAAAAATTTCATGGTAATATATACCTTCCATTTGAGAATAACCCTTTGCTACCAATCTAGCTTTATATCTTTCAACTTTACTATCAACGCCTTTCTTCAATTTGTAGACCCACTTACACCAAACAACTTTTCTATCTTTTAGAAGTTCTACCAGGTCCTAGGTTTTGTTCTTCTCCAAGGCATTCATTTCTTCTATCATTTTTTATAACAAGAAGGTTCCCTGTCATTATTAATCAAAGAAATAGATTAAACATAATCACTATACCTCTTAGGAGGATTTCTATCCCGTGTAGATCTCCTTGACGTTGGTTGTGGAATTTCTACATTTTTCTGAATATCTTTAGTATCCACAACTTATTTATCATCGAAAAATTCTTCTTGCTTCCTCGTTTATGTAGATGGATGATTCTCCAATTGAATTTGTTGATTTAGTGGTACTCATTCCTATTTCAAATCAACTTCAACAAGTTTGATTTAATGATGGTAGTTTCATCAAATACTACATCTTTTCTCATGACGATTTTTTGGCTAGTATATCTGATAATATATATCCCTTAACTACATCGTCATATCAAACAAAGACATACTTCTTTGATCTGGGGTCTAACTTAGAACACTGGTTTTTAGGAGTAAGAGCATACGCTTCACAACAATTTTTTTTTAAAGTTGAGTAATCACAAGGACAACATGTCCATACCTCTTCATGAATTTTACAATCTGTTGCAACTAATGGTGACCAATTTACCAAATAAAAAGTTGTAGACTCTGCTTTTGCCCATAACTCTTATTGAGCATGCTCCTTGCTCTTTATAGAAGAGTCATGTTCATGCATTTTTCCACACCATTTTGCTAGGGAGTATATATTGTGGTTTTATGACTTTTGATCTTGACTTCTTTGCAATATTTTTCAAATTCCAAAGAAGTGAACTTGCCTCTATTACCAGGTCTTAAACATTTGTTTGTCCTGCCAGTTCTCTTTTCAACTAAAATTCTAATTTGTTTAAATATATTAAACACATTAAAATTTCTTTTTAGGACATAGACCCACACCTTTCTAGAGAAATCATCTATAGATGTTACAAAATATGACAATCCTTTAAAAGAAACTATAGGGGATATCCCCCTAACACTAGAATGAATATAATATAGATACCTTTACTTATATAACTACCTGGTTTAAATTTCTGTTTACAATGTGTTTCAGGATTAATCCGTAAGTGCGGACACAAACCGATCTCCCTAGATCCACCTGGATCTAGAACAAAGCAAGACAGAATCATACTCTTTCCCTAGATCTAGACTATTGAATAAACTAGGATGTAAGAATCATGAACATACCTTGTGATCGCTTCCTTTGATCTTTGTTGTTCCAGCTTCGCTCCAATTCTCTTGTACTGTCAAGATCACAACAATACAAACCAATTGACGTGAAGACAATTCAAAATATTCAATAATCAATCTAAGTATATGATCAAGGAGTTATACAATAAAGTAACATTAGCTTTATGGGAAAGAGACATATTACTATATTATATTAAATGTGAAAGAGAGATTACAACCATGGCCTTGATGTCATAAGGTCCCTTCCAACTGTCCTCCGTTCCCCACACACTTCTTGCTCCAAGGATTCTGAAACCATAGATCTGATAGCTACTCACAATCTATCTTGGCAAAGCAAATCTCAAAGCCACTCTAACCAAGCTAATCCAAGCTCAAGAATCAACAAAGCTAACCCAAGCTAATCCAAGCTTAAGAATCAACAAAGCTAACTCAAGCTAATCCAAGCTAACTTTCTCCATGAGAACTCCTCTCCTTTTATAAGTTGAAGAGGATAAGGTGAGGAGGTTAGGATGATCCCACTAAATCATGAAAGCGAGTAAGATCCAAACCATTCGGATGCCACCTCACCATAGAAGCTTCTCCTTCTAGAAGATTCGAGAAAACGCTCATTTTTCCCACGTGCTGGAATTCTCGCACCCTAGCTATAGAGAAACCTGCGAACACCTCGCACCCTGGCTATAGTGCAACCTGCGAGAATGGGTCATTCTCGCATCCTGCCTATATAGGAACCTGTGAACTTCCCTTTTTATAAGGTTTTTACATAGGAAAAAGCAATTTCTTTTCTCAGGAGAAGTTCTTCTCCCTTCTCTCTTTAGGAACTCAGGCCACTGACCCCTCTGAAGGCAACATATAGGTTTACATCATTAACAATCATAGGGATGACGAAAATAATGTGTAACACAATGCTTCCACAATTCAAATTCAAAGATTTTAAATTTGGAAGTAATTTGCGGTTTATTAGTACCTGTAAACCTTTTTCACTCATATGTCCCATTCGTTGATGCCATACATGAGTAGATTCATTTTCCTCCTTAGATATTGCCACTGCTTCATTTATTTGAGTACTCCACTCCATATTTTAAAGGTTTTTAGTTTTTTTAGCCTTCATAACCACCAAAATTCCCTTAGACACCTTCAATGCTCCACCTTGACTTGTAAATTTGTAACCTCTAGAATCCAAAATCCCATAGAAATTAAATTATTTTTGAGTTCAGGTATTGTTGAGGGGCCCAAAATACCCATTCAAGCAGTTAAGGGAGAACGCCCGATGACAGGTCCCAACTAGACCCACTCTCATTTGGGATAACGTTTCTGACCAGATTATTGGCCTGGTTGCCACTCTAAACTAATGATCTATATATGAATTTTAGAATATAATGTTCTCAAATGAATTAAAATTATAAAGAACTAAACTAGACTAAAATGATTATCTATTGTCCTAAGATGCATTCCTAACTTATTCTATCCTATCTTGATCAAGAGTGAACTATAAAAATAATTGCAGTTAAACATAATATTACTTGCACATAATTAATTTGTAGAAGCAAGGAATATAAAAACTTAACAATATAATGAGTTACATACAAGTAATTGATTCACCAACTTGTTATATTGTCGTTGCACTTAATATGAAAATAATGGCAACAGTGGACATATAGAAATTAGTCTTGAAGTAATTCATTTAACTAAAATCCACACATTCACAGAAATAAATATGCATAAACATAATAGTCTCATTCATGCACATTTGTACCAAAATCTTCACAATGTCTCTTGTTCAAATTCACATACAGTCGTAGTATTGTTCTGTTACAATCTGTGTCCAAAATCCCTTTCTCATTTATAGTCATGCCTTTTATAATTATCTAGAGACTGTTTACATTCTTGAGATTCAATCATAACTAAAAGGAAGTTTACAAAAGTGACTCTTCGTATTCCTAATTCATTAGGATTAAAAAAAATAAAAAAGATGAGACACGAGGAGAAATTATGAAAATTGGGGTCATCATGGGTTCTTTTGCATCTGCATCAGGTCTCATATTCCTATATTCCTTCCAGAGTAAATAATTGACCATGATTTTATTTAATTTCTTTGAATGCATCTTTTCAATATCCAATTCACCATCACAAACCTTGGTGGAAACCTCTTGTTTCAATTCTTGTGCTGTGTGTTTAATAAAGTCTTGAATCATAGTGATGATCCTGATAGGTCTCAACAGATGCTCTTCTAGGGATTCTTTATTTACCTCAATTAAACATTCAATATTCATCCTACTTATTTCCATGTGCTCTTCCACCTCATCTATCCTAATTTTGGCAAGTGTTGCTTCATCAATGGGAGGCATCAACTGCATCCCAAACTCTTCAAAGAGATCATCCAAACTATTCCATAGTCATTTGCATGCTTTAGACGCTGTCTTTTGGATGTCCTGGATATCTTCTAATAGAGGCTTCCAAGTATCGAATAATACCTGGTCTTTTATCCTTTATTTTATTGAATAATATGGCAATGTAGTCGGGGGATCCTTGTATACTCCTTGTCAATCAACAATTCTGTCCAGGGCATCATTTGATTTTTGGTACTGATCCATGATTTCAGCTATTTGATCTTCAAGTCTCATTTGATCATCTTGATTGGCCTACATATCATTAAGAACACACAAAAATTCTTTCTGCTTGGATCTAATATTTTCATTGAGGTCAATTTCCTATGCCTTGATTGTTTCTAAAGCCAAAGTCTTCTCCCTGTTTTCTTTCAGAACCTCTTTAAGCTTTTCCTTGTCATTTTCCAATATCTTGATTTGGTAGATTTTTTATTCAACGCACTATTTGAATTCATCTATCTTAGTTTGCAACTGAGATATTTCCTTGACATGTTCCCTCTTGATCTGTTCTATTTCTTCATAAATATTTACCTTTTTATATTCCAAGTCTTTTAGATGGGTGTCTCGTTCCAACTGTTCTTTTTGATCAAATTCAACATTCATTTCATCTTTCTGGGTCTGCAATGCTCTGTCAAGTTCTTATGTCTTGAGATCATTATCAACCTTGATGGCTCTTTCAAATTATGAAGTGAGCTCATCTCTTGCAGCTTGCACAATTTTCTGGATTTCTTCCTTATGCAGTTTGTCCTTTTGCTCAATAGTCCTCATGAATTATGCATATATGTTGTCCTTTTGTTTTTTTAGCTCAATCTCCAACTTGGTGATCTTGGTTTTTTCTGCACTTAAAGCAATGGTAATCTCAAGGACAGATGAAGCCTTCAATCTTGCAAATGCATGGAGAGAAGAGGATACTTGTATGACATTCTCTTCTATGTTTGAACCTACTTTCCATTCAACAACTCTTCCTATAGATGGTCAAGGTTTGGTAGAATCTCCCCTTTTCCTTTTGTTCGACCTTTTTTCAATACTTTTAGTTATGTCATCGTAGTAATAGTCTCCAACCTCCACGACAACAACTTCAAAACTGAGTATTTGCGAAGAAAAGGATGAGTTACCTGGTATGGTATTAAGAGAGATGTATTCATGAGGAGAAATGTTCACTATGCCCAACTTAGGAGTTGATGGGATGACTTGGGTTTCACTCAATTCATTTTGCTTCTTCCGTTCCAACTATTCATTTTCTATTCTTTTAGCCTATGCTTTAGCTGTTGTTCTTTCATTTTCTTTTCTCTAAGCCTCAACTTCTTCAACTAGTATTTGGCTTCTGCTTCAACTGCTTCTTTTTCACTTTCTCTTCTCAGTGCCTCGTCTTCTTCAACTAGTCTTTTATCTTCTGCCTCGACTTGTTTTTTCTGATACTTCACATCATCCTTCAATCTCTTTTTCTCCAATTTCTCATCTTTTTTGGAATTTTCTTTCTCTTTGGTGATTAATTTATTTTGGTATTCTTGCAGAAACCTTTGAATTTGGTCTTCATGAAACCTATTAATTTAGTCTTTATCAACTTGCAGTTCTTGTCTGGTAGCATCATCAGGAAATTTTTGTAATACCTCTTCATAAAACATAACTCCTTTGAACCTGTCTTCTTCAAAATCTACCACGTGTATATTTGGATGAGTAAGACCCATAGATATAACATGACTCACTACGAGCTCATGTGGGTCATGTCCTTTTGCACTTCCCAGGCATAAACACAAATCTCGTAAGGCCTATGCTTCTTTTCTAGCATGTTTTCCATTCAATAGACTATAGTTTCCTATGTGTACCAAAAACAAAGGCCAATTATTTTTACTATTGCTCATGAGAAGGGAAGTAACCCCTGTTCTTATGGTTTGATATGCTATTTCTCTCATCAAAATAAAATCTGGGACAAAGTATGGCAGAATATGAGGGGATCTTGTAGTTCCATATACGCTAACATAGGTGTAATATTTTTTTAGATACCAATCAACTATCCCTTTCATTCCAACTCTAGCTTCACTCGAAATTCTATACCTTGGAAACCCAAAAATAATAGTGTAAAGAGGAGAGAGGAAATTATCACAAATATCATAGAAATACCTCTTGTAATTTATGTTCCAAAGCTCAGAGCAATATGCATGCATAGGGGACTGATCTTGGTCCCAATTCTGTCAAAAATTGGGAAATGGAATTAAGGAACAAATAACATCAATTAAATATGTTGACATGTAGAAGAAGATATTTTCACACCTGGTACATTTTTCACATTGAGACATAAGTTGAAAGCCAATATCTTTGCTCAATTGAACACTTGTCTTGTCTTCACAATGGTATGTTCCATGGGTAGCCAATCTGTCTGAAAATGTGTGCACTTTTCTTTGCCATATAATCGGTTCAACATCACTATCAGAATTTTGTATGGTGCCTTGAACTCTTGTGTAGGGATAAGCTTCTTCCCTTGCTTGAATGTTCTGTCTTCGTCCACCCACCAATTTTTCATTATCTTGGCTGGGCCTTTCTTATTTTGAGCAAACCTCTTTAGGAAAGACTCATTGAAGGAACATGCATGTCCGAGAAGGTGATACCTTGTACTGAAATATTCAAGATGCAGAGATGTTATTTGTCATCTGGACTTGTTCAAAATTGTGGTAGTGCTAAGGTCAAATTGCTTGAATAACCACTATGTTGCATCGTTGTAAGGAAATAATACAGGTCGTGCAACTACCAAGTGAATTCTTCTCTTTTGGATGTTCTGGTACACTTCGAGGTTTTCATCTTCCCGAGGAAAGTCTCAAGTATTGAAAATCTTGTATATCTCATCATATCTAAGGGAATGCTCTTCTCTGGTATGATAGGTTGTATCAGTCACCAAAATTTCTACTTGGTAGGAAAAAGTTTCAGGCGTAGAAGTTGAAGCAGAGGGTGCCAAATTCCTGTATTTCCGTGTCATCTGACTTGCCATATATTGTTCTTTATATCTTGCAATCAACACATTAATCATCGATTAACTGAATAACAAAAAAATATTCAATAAAGTAAATGAAAATAAGAGGAAACCTTTGATTATACTGAAAATGGTGCTTCATGGGTGTTACAGACATGATTAATGGAAAGTGGTGTGGCTACTCATCATGCAAAGAAATGATATGATCTCAATGATGGTTGTAGGGTTATAATATAGGCATTTAATTACCCGAACAAATGAATTGAATGATATGTGTACTATTACCAGTTCAAAACCCAGAGCGTTATTGCACCATTAATGTGATTTGAAAGTCAAGATTGCGCAAATCTGTGTATCAAAATGATATGAGGAGAAAATTTGAAAATGTGGTTGTTGGAACCATTTCTATCAGACAAGGAATGTTGACGGAGTAACTTGCGCTCCGATACAGGGGTATCAAAGAATATTCGTTTTCTGGATTTGATTTACATGTTGAAAGTTCAAGGGAGTGTATGGTTAAATATAAGTCACCGGAGTTGTTTCCATTGGAGTGAAATAGTTCACCTTTCTATTCACACTCTGATACAAAAGCATTGAATAATATTCCTTTTATTATATTGATTTTTATGCTGAAGGTCAAAGTTAAAAAAAGGTTAGGAGCATGTTTTCAAAGTTTATTGATCGATGTTCAAAATATTGGAGAAGTTTCGAAAATCTGATGAGAAGGGTATCAAAGAATATTCTCTTCTTTGGGAAACATGCTATCTCGAGAAAAAGTGAACAATGAGTCAACATGTGAGTATTTGTTTTACACAACGTAGACTAGTCGATGCCGACCAAGTCACAAGGCTATCACCGTATGAGGTTATGTAAGCATAACGTTTCAACATCCGTGTATTTACCTCTTTACCATTGATCGAACTCCATGTTAACCAACATCAGGGTAAGTTGTAAACTTGGGCCATCAGACTGTATTCATCGGAGTTGAAAGTTTTTCACGGGAAATATTACTCTGATAAGGAAGATTCTGATAGAACCCTTTCCGATATGACTATCGGAAAGGTTTATGTCAGGATATACTTAAAATGGGTGCTGATGTTATCCCGAATTAGACTATGAAAGAAAGTGAATGATAAAAAAATCCTTTGCTCTGACTTAGGCAATGATAACAACTCAATAACAAAGTTTGTATGATTGAGCGAGATGAGAGTAACAAATGGTCTACTGAGAAAAGGATTGGTTAGTGTGGCAAAGAAGGTGATAATTTAACTTCAAAATGTAGCTAGAAGCTAAGAGGGAAACCTTCTATATTGTATAAACAAAAGGAACAATTCCTTATGCCAACACCTTTCCAATAATTTAGTAATATGGTACCTTGCAAAAATTTTAGAATTATTAGGGGGAACCCACTTGAAATATCTCATTCAAGGGATATTTTAAATGGGTTGTTGTGGGGGATTCACAACACATAAATGTATTACATCTATTAACATCCTTACAATACCATCAAAAATATTAATCTTGATGCTACCAACCCTAATAGTCTTACAAGAAACATTATTTCCCATAAGGACAATACCACCATCAAAAACTTGGTAAGAACAAAACCAAATCCTATGTGAACACATGTGATGTGAAGCACCATAATATAATAACCTTTATTCATAATATTGTTAGACATTACAAATTAATAAAACTTCATCAACCATACCTGAACTTGATTCAACTAGATTTTCTTCCTTTTTGGATTGTTTCTTGGATTCTTGCCTCTTCCAACAATTTTCCTTGAGATGCCCTGATTTATTACAATACCGACATTTTATTTTAATATGCCCCTTTTTCTCTAGATCAACCTCTAGCCACCATTACTTATGGTGTGGAGGTTTCTATACTGGATTTCCTTCACACTTCCTCAAACAACAATGCTCCCACAAAAGAATCATAGTCAATAGTATCAGTTGTAATAAATCTAATGGAAGTGACTAGGTGGTCCCAATATTCAGGAAATGAACATAATAATGTGACTGCCTTATCTTCCTCATCGATTTTTACATCCATACTATTTAATTGACATACAAGAGTATCAAAAACATTTAAGTAATCAACAATTTTGGTACCTTCTTTCATGCATAGACTATACAGTTTCCTCTTCAAGTAGATTCAATTAGTCAAGGATTTCATCATATAAAGATTCTCCATTCTTCTCCATAATCCTATCGTATTTTCCTCTCCAATAGTATTGAACACAACATCATTGGCTAGACACAATTGAATGGTACTAAGATCTCTCACATCCAGATCTTCCCAGTCCTCATTTGTCATAACCGTTGGTATCTTTGTCTTGCATGCCAACACCTTATGCAAACCTTGTTGCACCAACAGATCCCATATCTTGAGCTTCCACAACTCAAAGTTAATTTTCCCATTAAATTTCTCCACCTCGAATTTAGCATTAGAGACTTTCGCCCTTGGAATAAACACCCAAAATTTCAACACTATTTAATTTAATTCATTGACTAGTGAAACATTGCACAAATCCTGAATACATATAAAGGAGAATAGATTTTGTAAAGTCTTCACCTCAACCAAAAATTTTAATTTAAAAAAAAATAAAAATGGGCGGACCTTTTCCAAATCAAACTTTTGAATATTTAAAAAAAATATACCTCCACCAAATTCAACCTCCACTAGGGTTTGCAATCAATCACACAGATTTTATATTGTTGATGTTTATAGAATCAAACATGTACTTCCACATAGGTATAAGTTTCTAGATGTGTGGAAGTCGGCCAAATCCTTCCACATTGGTAATTTACTTTAATTAAACGAATTATTAAAGTAAAGTTATTTTATTAATTAGTTGCATTTTATTTAATGAAATGCTAAAGTTATTAGCATTAGTGAATTGAATATTAGCCATTGGAGATTAGGGTTAGGTCATAACTCAATATTATAAAAGCATGGCAAGGGTGAAGGAGGAGACACTTGATACTTTTGGAGAACGAAGAAGGAATTTTTATCAAGGGTTGGATCATGAAAGACCATGATTCAAAGATATCTTCGATAGGTGAAGAAGGACTTTCACCTAGAGATCTAAACCAAAGGAGGAGATAGGGAAAGTGTGGAGTAGAAGGATTGAGTCGCCACAAATAACATGAGTCGCCAAAAATAGCACGAGTATTCTGTTATGGGTCATGCATATAGCATAAGTATCATTGTACATGCCACATAGATAGTGCAAGTATTCTATTTTAGGTAACATGGTACAATGCAATTATCGGGATATAGGTCACGCTGTAGCCATACATGATTGTACAAAAACACAACAAAATTGCTGGGTAGTTTGGAAAACAAATCAACTAGTGAGATTTTGATGCACTTTGTCTCTTTTATCATTGGGTCATTTTCCTAGTAAGGGAGCCCTTGTAAGCTTTGAAGTTATTTGAATGATAAGCTTAGTTGATGGGAAAAATATCTTTTTGTATTGTGTATGAGATTTTGGTTTCCAGTATTGCTTCCACTATATTTATTTGATTTGATTATTCCATGTTGGTACACACAGAGGAAGACCTAGGGTTCAATGCTTCAACAACGCACCAACAAAAACCTAACTACTGACCCTTTTGGCAACACCTGGGAAGCAGATGAAGTCTCACCCGAGGTAGAGGCAGGGGTGGTTGCAGAACTCAAGTGTCTACAACCTAGCTGGGACACAGATCTGTGATCACAATACTTAACATAGCACTTAGCACTTAGCATTCATTAATATTTAACCCTTATTCACATCATAGGTCGAAACCCTAATTACAGAACAACGCAGTATTCAACAAGATCTAACACATCCAAGCACTTAGCACGTAGAAATAGATCAGATCTAGCATTCATTCACATAACTAAGCACTAAGCTACTATTATAAGATGCATCTAACATACATTACTGCACTAAGAATAAATCACATCAATAACATAACAACCATAATGCATAAAGCAACCATAACACAGGATATACGTGGTTCACCCCAGTGTGGGGCCACGTCCACCAACTCTTCTTCTTCTTTATTGTCTTCGTCCAATTTTCTTACATGCACAGAGCCACAAAACCAACTCCGCATAGGACAGGATATTTGCGCGCACCTCGCTAGATCCTCCTTCCCTGAGATAGGTTCAAGCACAGAGCCTTCTTACATTCACTTGCACTTAGCTCTACAAGTTCTCAACACACAGTATGCACAGAGCTAACTATCATGTAGATCCAACTACTTACATCACTTGCACTTAACACAACATCACACTACTGCCTCTTACTTACATCGCCTAGATTTCTATTTATACATTACAAAATGGGCCTAAACATGGGTAAATCCATGGGCCGACATCCCCATACCCATTACATAAACCCTAAACCCAAAAATCCCTAAAAATGGAAGAGATCCCACGATCTCCGCTTCGCCTTGCGCTCCGCCTTCGACCAGCCTGTCGAAGTCCCAAAAATGGTCAAACATGAACAAGGTTCTCCAAAACTTGGTCAAGGGCCAACATTCCATCAAGTGTATGTTGTTTTGTGAGCTGCTAATTTGATTTACAACAAGGAAATCACTAGATTTTAAGATACCCAAGTGTCAGGATAGGGAATTTCAACATGGTATCAAACCATTCAATTTGAGAGGAAACCATATTTTAGATCCACAATAGTTGACAATGAATATATAAACCAACAGTAAAAAATCAAAGGATGGATTACAGGGAAACAACGGTACAACAGAAGGATCAGGTCGTCATGGATAATGAGTATTTTGTTACAAGTCACCTAGATAGTGCAAATATTATGTTACAGATCGCGTAGTAACACCGTGGGTATTTGCATATAGGTCACACGGTAATAGTATGGGTATCAACATAAAGGTCACGTAGTACAACACAAAATTCATCATACGAGTCGCATGGATAGTGTAGTTCAGCTCGGGTAGAGGCCATATAGGCCAGTACATGGACAATTTCAACAGTAGGTTATTTCCTTGGCAATTTATTAGGTCTAAGGGATAGCAACAACATGTATGAGAGTTGAAGGGAGATTGGATGGAGAATCCAAATTCCTATCTTGGAAAGAAAGTGTTACTTTGTCTTTGAAGGAATATGACCTTTGGGAGGTAATGGACAAATTAGTTGTTCCACTGACAAATCCACTAGCTTTGGCAGCTTACAAGAAGAAGGAGATTAAAGTTGAGCAAGTATCTTAGATTCAATGAAGGATCATTTAATTCCTCACTTATCTGAGAATAATACAACCAAATATATGTTTGATGCTCTTTTTGGATTATTCTAGAGCACTGAAATGAATATGAAGATGGTCTTAAGAAATAAACTCAAATCTATGCATATGTCTAGATATTACAATGTTACTAGCTACATCATGAGGATCAATCAAGTACGTGATAAAATTGCATCTATAGGGTAGAAATTGGATGATTTAGAGCTCATTAATGTGCCATTTAATGGTTTTCCCAAGTCTTAGGAAGCATTTATCAAGGGATTCTATGCTCGGGAAAAAATCCCAAATTGGTAGAGGATTTGGGATGATTTTTTCCAGGAAGAGGCTCGAGAGGAGTTTAAAGCAGGAAAGCAGGGATATGAAGAGGAGGACAACCTGACCCTTGTCAGTAATAAAAGGAAGGGAAAAGGAAAGGGTTCTAGTAAGAAGGGTTACAGTGAGGAGTCAACCTCATAGTCGAGGAAGAAGGACTTGAGTAAAATCAAGTTCTACATGTTCCACAAGTATGGGCACTATGCATCAAAGTGTATGGAGAAGAAGAAAGGGAAAGGAAAGACGTAGACACCAACATCAATAGAGATACAACTAGATGTTTTTCAACAAAGTTTGAGAAGGAATTCTCACTGGTCTCCTACCTCTCTACCAACACCAACTCAATTAGTGCTTGGTACTTGGATAATGGTGCTTCTCATCATATGACAAAAGCACGGGAGCTAATCAATAGTCTGACATAGGACTCAGGAACCCATTTGGAGCTTGGTGATTATGACAAGTAGGCAGTGAAGGGGAAGGGAACTATCATGTTTCGACTTGATTTAGAGGGTTTGTTAGAGGCCCGAGATGTGATTTACGTACTAGAACTAAGGAAAAATTTGCTCTCAATATCAGTTATGGAGGACAAAGGTTTTTCCATTACTTTTTAGAGAGGAAAAGTACTCATACATCTATAGGGAGCTAGCCTTGAAACAATAGTGAGCATTGGAGTTAGAGAGGGTAGGTTATATAGTTTGTAGGGAAAGCCTATTAGTGGATCCAAGGGGATCTTGGATTATGGATTGATGTTAATGGCAGAGGATGAGGAGGAGGAGGCTATGAAGGGTCAACAGATTTCACATACTTCTAGTGTGAGGATTCAACCTTCATATGGGAAGAGGGAATTAGCCCCTTCTACTAGAATGAATTGGTAAAAGATGACATTGATGGATTATCAGGAGTAGGAGGAGGCCCCTAATAGCACATTGAGGGAGAGTAGGCCTTCGATGAAGTTTCCAAACTTCATGGCACTGATATGTAGCATCATCGATTCCAAGACTTCCAATGTTCAGGGAGAAACTAACCAGAAGGGTTGGAGGGATGCTAGTGCGCATGATGATGTGTGTGGCATTGTGCCAGGGTTGGAGGGAGAACCATTTCTAGGTGGCTCTTTGAGAAGTAGCTTCCTCACTGAGAGTGAGTGTTGATGTTTATAGAATCAAACATGTACTTTCACACAGGTTAAAGTTTCTAGACATGTGGAAGTCATCCAAAACCTTATACCTTGGTAATTCATTTTAATTAAGGGAATGATTAAAGTAAAGTGATTTTATTAATTATTTGAGTTTTATTTAATGAAATTCTAAAGTTGTTATGATTAGTGAATTAAATATTAGTCATTGATCTCAAGTAAGGTGAGAAGTAATCTCAACCGTCAATCACTTTGAAGATTAGGGTTAGGTCATAACTCAATATTATAAAAGCATGACAAGGGTGAAGGAGGAGACACTTGATACTTTTGGAGATCAAAGAAGGTATTTTTCACAAGGGTTAGATCACAGAAGACTATGATTCAAAGAGATCTTGAATAGGTGAAGAAGGACTTTCACTTAGATATCTAGTCCAAAAGAGGAGAGAGGGAAAGTGTGCAACAAAAGGATCATGCCACCATAGATAGTGTGAGTATTCTGTTACAAGTTGTGTAGATAGCATGAGAAACAGTGTACAAGTCACACAGATAGAGCGGGTGTTTTGTTATAGTCCGTGTAGTACAATGTGACTATTAGGATACAAGTCACACTATAGGTGTATAATATTGTACAAGAACACAATAGAAGTGCTAGGAAATTTGGGCAATAGATCAACTAGTCATGTTTTGGTGTACTTTGTCTCTTTTCTCATTGGGAAATTTTCCCAGTAAGGGAGCCCTTGTAAGCTTTGAATTTATTTGAATGATAAGCTTAGTTGATGGGTAGAATATCTTTCTATATTGTGTATGATATTTTGGTTTCCAATATTTCTTCTACTATGTTTATTTAAGTTGATTATTTCAACAAGTGTATGTTGTTTTATGAGTTGCTAATTTGATTTACAACAAGGAAATCACTAGATAACAAGATACCTAGGTGTCAAGATAGGGAATTTCAACATATATTGAATGGCCTCCATCAAATATGGGGTTTTCATTCAATCCTCCGCGACCTCCATCGTGCGATCGTATTCATAAATTGGCTTTGAAAACAACTCCAACAAATCGATATGTGGGGTTTGCATTCAAT
The DNA here is from genome assembly GCA_009831015.1 of Picea engelmannii. Lineage (NCBI taxonomy): Eukaryota > Viridiplantae > Streptophyta > Pinopsida > Pinales > Pinaceae > Picea > Picea engelmannii. The sequence continues at coordinate 98,696 of ML820337.1, forward strand.
CCTTTGTAGCCTCCTCCTCATGTCTCTCGTACCATCGAGCAACTTTTCTCTTAAGGGGCGTTGACCTTCTCCTCACGCTTGGTGGATTCTATTCACAACAACAAACCCTTCGTTCTCCTCTATGCAGATTCAACCCTTGTTCTCTTCTGTTGAGGGAACCTCATTCTCCTCTGTGCACAAGTGACCTTTCTCAGCTAGTGATTGACCTTCCTTATTCTCTGTGTGTGATAAACAACTCAACCCTTGACCCTTGACTCTTCTCCAATCTCTCACATGACCATTCAATTTCAGTGTGCTTCCTTCCTCAACTATGATACTACTTGTTGGTTGGAAAGAAGAATATATAAAGTGCAACAAAAAATTAATTTGGAGAAAATAATGAGAAATAAGACAACAACAAGCACATTCATAAGACACAAAGATTTACGTGGTAAAACCTTGACACTTCTTCAAGGAAACATCCATGGGGAAATTTATCTGTATATTATTATTCAACATGCTTAAAAGTTACAAATGCCGCTCGGGGCTTCATAGATAAATAATATGTTACATTAATTCAAGAAATTCCTCCGTTACACTGGTTCAAGAAGTTCCTTCATTTTACGAACCACCATAGTTACATCCATATATTTACTACAAGTAAATTTATTTTTTACCATAGCTTGTTTTCATAATTCCAAAAAAACTCCTGAAAGAAGGATGAGGATATAAGGCCTATTTGTTGGTCATTTTAAGTCATAGTATGAGAAAAATACGTAAGTTTCTCAAGAATTATAATAGGAAACACTTGTATTAAATATTTTTTACACATCCATCCTAGTTACTTACCTGAGTATTGAAAGATTTATTCATAAACCTGATCAAGTGCCTCTTCATCAATGACCTTGTTATTCAATTAATTCAAAAAATTGGATATCAGGAAGGTGATATCATCCTTCCCCCGTTCATCAATCATGACTACATGTAACAACCCTAGTTAAATAGTCGCTTAAGGTTTATCAAGTATAGTTAATTAAAAAATTATTTTTCCTAATGTGTATTAGTTTTGTAAGGTCTCTGTCCCCACAGAGCGTTATAAAACACAAGCTAAAATAAAGAATATATATTTTTTATATCCTGTACAATTTAATCATCATCTTATAATCGTTTATTATTCAACATAAAGTTTATTTATGAACAACATGAAAATAAATTAACGTAACAACTACATAACACAACATATCCATGAAAATACATACCTGTGTCTGATGCTATTTCTCCAATCTCCGTCTGTCCTTGCTGCTACTCTGCCCAAAACCGAGTCCTTCCTCCCTGCCAGCTAGGACAGAGCCTATCCGGCTCCCTAGCTCCAGGATTCTGTGAGGATTCTTGGCCCTCGAGCCCAAAACTCCCAGCAACCGGTGCACCCCTGCAACAGTCCACCCAAACTCTAGACCAGAAAAATACCCCAAACAGAAAATACAGTCCCTACTCTCCAAATGCTCCCTTACCCCCAAAATTCCAAAAGTCCTTCTCTTGAATGCCTCTGCCCCCTCATATCCTCCCTCCATTCACCACCTCCTACCTTCCTTTAATGCCACCCACCTTATCCCTCCATTCAATGCTTTATCCCTGCATACGTAAAGTTTTCTAATAATGAATTAAAAGTTATTAAGTCTTTAATTTGTTACCCAACATTAAATGTGTTAATTAATCAACATATATTAATCAATAAATAAATTATTAATTAATTAATTAATATTATTAATAAATAATCATTATTTAACTAATACACATTAGGACAGTTAATTATTTAATTAACTATACTCGATAAACCTTAAGCAACTATTTAACTAGGGTTGTTACATACACCCACCCTTCAGGAAACTTCGTCCCGAAGTTAAAGTATTTTATGATACAAGGGAAAAGAAACATGGTTCACACATTCCTAACAAATAACCAACATTATTAGTAAGTAAGCCAATAAACTCATACATACTAGTGTACATGTGGAAGAAATGCATGTGTAGCTAGTACATACAAGTCTCGTTCATGTACTAATATCAATAACTATAATCTCTATAGTAATTCCCATATGCATCCAATCCATTCAACAAGACTATTCATTTTATAAAAGAAAATAAACCAATCAAATGTTTGCAAAATCCTTTAATTATAATTATCTAGCTCAACAATGTTATTTAGACAATTGTAGTTTAGTTACATAATTATGAATATTCATATATATACACATTTTCTTTTCAGAAGGAAAAAAAATAAATTCCACCATAAGACAAATGTTCATACACTCTCAACTATTTCTACTCATCCTTCCTCCCTAACTTACTTCCATCTTCCATTCCTATCCTTCCTCTGCTGGACTATCTTGGAGCGTCAACTATATTGACCTAACTCCAAATAGAACCCGTAAGCGGAAGTGTCACTATCTTGACCAAGCTTCCCCAGCAGGCAGCTGACAATCATCATCACACGTCTAGGGGAGCGTGAGATAACATTGTCCTCCCACGACTTCAGGTTTTATAGGATATAGGGTGGGAAATGCCTCCACCCCTCCTAATAGGACTAGGGTCCACACCCTACAACGAAATATACCACGGCACCGTGTTGCTGGGAGTTTTGGGCTTGGGGGCTAGGAATCCTCACAGAATCCTGGAGCTAGGGAGCCAGATAGGCTCTGTTCCTAGCTGATAGGGAGGAAGGATTCGGTTTTGGGCAGAGTTTGGGTAGAGCAGCAGCGATGATAGACAGAGATTGGAGAAATAACATCAGACACAGGTATGTATTTTCATGAATATGTTGTGTTATGTGGTTGTTACGTTAATTTATTTTCATGTTGTTCATAAATAAACTTTATGCCGAATAATAAACGATTATAAGATGATGATTAAATTGTACAGGATATAATTTTTTTTATTCTTTATTTTATCTTGTGTTTTATAAGGCTCTGTGGGGACAAAGACCTTACACTACACTAGGGGTCCTCATTACAACCACCCAAAATTTTGGAAGACATGATTCTCAATAGAGGTGAAAAAATGTAGATCAATTTGTCATGTCTATTTATTGGCCCAAGATCACACTTAATACACATTAACAAGGGGTTTGGCTGCTTCAAATCTTGGTGTGACAGATCGTTCATTTCTTATGGTAATTTTTTCATAAAAAGACAGGAATGAAACCCATGGAGTGGCACCACTTCCCAGGTCATTTTGTGATGTCAAAACTGTAATGCATCCTGACTCCTCTACAACATTATGATAGTGAGGGTTACCTATTTGGTAGTAAAATACACAAGCTCTAGTTTAATGTGACGATATAATTCCCACTTCTCAGCATTCTCGCTCGATATTTTAACAAGGTAATAAATATTGGTGCTTGAGTTTAATACGAAAACAAAATAAAGTTATAGTAAAGAACAAACATTCTTTACCAAGGATTGATGATCTCTTTGATTAGTTGAAGGGAGCAAAGATATTTTCCTAGATAGACTTGAAATCATGCTATCATCAAGTAAGAATCCAAGAATATGATACTAGAAAGACAACATTTCGAGCAAGGTATGGTCATTATGAATTTGTAGTGGCGTCATTTGGGTTGATAAATGCACTAGCTACTTTTATGTGTTTAATGAATGGAGTGTTCAGAGATTACCCTGACAAATATTTCATCGTCTTCTTGGATGATACTCTTATATATTCCAAGATAGAGGAGGATCATGAGAAACATTTGAGAATGAGGCTATAATTGTTGATAGAACACCAATTGTATGCCAAGTCGAGCAAGTTCACTTTATTTCAAAATAAAATCCATTATTTGGGCCATATTGTCTTAGAGGAGGTCATAGCAGTGGATCCTGAAAATATTGAAGCAATCAAAATTTGGCCAACACCAAAGAATATTTCATAGGTTAGATCATTTATGGATATAGATGGTTACTATAGGATATTCATTATAGGTTTCTCCAAGATTGCACACCTGATAACTTCTTTGCAAATGAAAGGAATACAATTTGAATGGACTACCAAGTGTGAAGAGAGTTTTCAAAACTTGAAAGATTTATTAACCAGTGCACCTATTTTAAAGGTTGCAGATGGAGATGAGGATTTTGTTGTGTGCACATATGCATGAAAGGAAGGGCTCAATGGAGTCCTTACAAAATGTGCATGCCATATGTTATGAGTCAAGGAAACTTAAGGAGCATGAAATAAATTATGCTACCCATGAATTGGAACTTGCAGCCATTGTACATGCACTGAAAATGTGGAGACATTATCTCATGGGCAAATAATTTGAGTTTAGAATAGACCATAATGGTCTAAAATATTTGTTTGGACAAATAACATTGAATTTCAGACAAACTGGATGGTCGAAATTTCTTAGTGAATATGATTTTGACATCAAACACATTAAGGGGAAAGAGAATAAAGTGGTTGATGCACTTAGCATAAGGGTGCATGAAATGCATGCTACAACCATTAGTATGTACATTTCATATTTAAAGAATCGAATTTCAGAAGATGTAACAACATAATAATACTATGTACAAAAAAAAAAAAACTTACAATAGAGAAATATACAACATAAATATAAATATTTCAAAATGAAAGAGGATGGAATTCTCTTATATATGAATTTTTTTATGTTCCTAATTCTCGAGAATTGAGAAATTTAATTTTAAAAGAAATGCACATTGTGCCATATGGTGGACATTCAAGATATTAGAAAAAAAATGTAGTTGTAAGAGACCAATATTATTGGTCCATAATGAACAAATATGTGGCTGATTTTATTGCTAGATGCATGGAATGTCAAAAGGTAAAGGTTGAGCACATACATCCAATGGGATTACTACAACCATTTCCCATTCCTGAGTTGAAATGGTAGATTGTTACCATTGATTTCATTATTAAGTTTCCTAGAACAACAATGCAACACAATTCAATCATGGTAGTGGTGGACAAGCTTACGAAGGATGCCGATTTTATTTTGGTCAAGATGACACATAAGACAACCAACATTGTAGAAATTTATATGAAGGAATTTTTCAGGCTACATGGTGTGCCTAAGGAAATTGTATCTAACAGAGTTACCAAGTTCACTTCTATTTTTTGAAAAGGGTTTTTCAAATGATTTGGAATGAATCTGAACTTTAGCATAACTTATCATCTAGAATCAGATGGAAAAATAGAGAAGGTCAACTGAATAATTGAAGATATGTTGAGACTGTATGTAATGGATCAACCTTCTAGGTGGAAAGACTACCTTCATTTGGTTGAGTTTTATTATAATAATGGGTATCAGGGATCATTGAAGATGAGTCAAATTGAATCCTTGTATGATAGAAAATGCAACACACCAGTGAGGTGGGATAACCTAGTAGACAAAACCATTATTGGGCCAAAATTGTTGAAAGAATTGGAAGAGCGGATGATAAAAATAAAGAGGAATTTAAATAATATACATGATAGACATAAAATCTATGCATACAAGGGAATATGACATTGAGAATTTAAAGTGGGCGAGCATGTGTTTCTGAAAGTGATGGAAAAAAGGAGCTCGTTGAAATTTACAAGTTTCCCAAAGTTTGCAACAAGATATTGTGGGCCATTTCAATTTCTAGAGAGGATAGGCCCAATTGCATATATTCTTTCATTTTCTACATCCATGAGAGTTCATAATGTGTTTCATGTGTCTTTATTAAAGAAGTAAGTGCATGATCCTAACCATGTGATTGATTGGATTGTGATCTAGGTGGAGCACGAAGGGAGCTTTCAGGTGGATCACGTGTGCATACTAGACCGAAAAGTCAAAGTGCTAAGGAACCGAGCCATAATCCTGGTAAAGGTTTAGTGGACCTACTACGGTCTTCAAGATGCCACATGGAAGCATGAAGATGCCATGTGGGAAGAGTACCCACAAATGTTTGTAGATTTTTGAGGAAATATGAATGTACATTTGTACATATGTGTAAAAAGACTCCATTTTGGTGCAACTGGAGTTCATGGAGCCATGTCCTACCTATGTTGGAGCCTTGGAAGGGAAGTGGGATAACCCAAGGGGTTGTGATGAAGAGAAGGGGGTACACTTCCTTGGGTTGTGAAGGTTGATAGGAACACGAGGTTGTTGGTTGGAATTGTCGTAGGAGCCATTAAAATGCATAATTATCAAGTATTGTGATGTAATAATTTACGTATGTATATATGTACACTTGTATGGTAATGTGCATTTAGGAAAGTGAAAATTGTAGGGGGAGAGGATTGTAATACCACAGTTTTGATCCCTAATGTAGCATTGTATAATTGTAAATATTATGAATGGTTGTGTGCCAAGAGATGTAATATGTAAACATTGTACATTGAAAATAAGAAAATGAAATACATCGTCGACTGTAGATGGGTAAGGACCAGAGTAATGGGGGGATATGATTCCATAAGAGAGAGGGATTAATGGGGGTTTTGAGGAGTTTTCATATGCCTTGATTCCTAATCCATCTTCATTAATGAATTTGTCATTTAGCCATTTATCCCTTTGACCTATTAAGCACTCATATAATTTAATTCATTTAAGAGGTTGAGTGAGGAAGTCAACCCACTGAGTTATGGCAACATGAGTTGAGTGTAAGCATCATTGGAAGAAAATTAAGAGTCAAGCAAGCATGGGAAAAGAGAAAATTCAAGTAGGAAAAAAGTAGTTTTAACATTAAGAAAAATAGAGGAAAACAAAGAGCTAAGTGTGGGGAAAGAGTGGCCAGCCATAGTGGGTATTGAAGATAGCTTGCTGAAGCTAGAAATTATGCTGAAAATGAATTTGTTATGCATGTGAGTGATTCTCTATTGAGAAAATTTACCCAAGAGAAAGTGAGTTTTACATGTGAGCACTCTTGTTGTTGTAGGATTTCCTGGAGCCCCTAGTAGAGATATTCATGATTGGTCTGTGCTGGAGCCTTGGAGGGGATGTAGATTATCTAAAGGACTGCGGTGCAGTGAAGGGAATTTCATCCCTTCGATTGTGCAGACTAATGGGGAAGAGAGCTGTGTGGTTGGAATTGTTGTAGGATTCACATTGTGTTTTAGTGGGAAATTGAGTTGTTATAGTGGATTGTAGATACACATAGGATATTTTACATCCTTGTGGATTCATAGCCCCATCTTGGGGCTGACTTGCTGTTGAGATAATTGGAGTAGTAGAGTCTATGTTTGGATAATAAGTGTTTTAATCACCATGCCATTTACAATTTTAATGCTATGATTGAATTCTACATTTACTTTGTATTTTATTTATATGAATGTTGTGTTATATGTTTAATTGTTGAGGTGCATATTTAGGTTTGTTGCATTCATGAGTTTAATTATTAATTATATTTGCATGAGTGTGTATCTTATGTTGTTTATATTTCCGCATTTAAATCGAATGATAGTTGATTTTGTAGTAACATGGATCAACAAGACATCTAAGTGTGTTACATAATGGTATTAGAGAAATTTTATGTCAGAGTGTTCCTCAGTGAGTATCTAGGGACGTCACAGAGTGGTATCTAAGATTTTGGTTCAACATTGGACTTGTATAGGCTGAATACTAGCGTGGATTTAACAAATTCGTTGTTGCAGAGCATTAGCCTCTACTGAATTTGGGAAAAATGGTGAAATTCAAAGTGAAAATTCCCAAATTATGGGTGAATTATGCATGTAATTTGGCAATGGGATGTCGAATTGACAGTTGCAGGTTCAAATTTGGCCATGGGGAGATGAGTACATAAATCCCATGGTGGTTGGATAAGAAAATAACATTTTCAACTAAAATAGGAAATTTTGGAAAAATATTAATTTTTGGAATTTTTGGAAAATTGGGAAATATTTCTGTACTTAGTGACGTGGAGGACTTGGAGGTCACGTGTCAAGTGACGTGGAGGATACATGTCAAGTGAAATGGAAGTAAATACATGGAATACCACAGTTTCAGGTCCATGGTGTCAAGCTTAAGGGTTTTCAATGCATGGTTGTTTCAAAAATTGACCAACTCCCAAAGACTTGTGAAGTGTGGAAGACTTGCAGGTGTTCTATTCCTTCGCATGGATGTTGGAAAATCATCTAAGTCCCAAAAAATTGTCGAGTGTGGAAGAATTGTGGGTGTTTTATTCCTCCACATGGGTATTCCTCTACATGGATTTTGGAAACTTGGCTAAGTCTCAAAGGCTTGTAGAGTGCAAAAGACTTGTGGGTGTTCTATTCCTCTTCATGCCCATACCTTCACATGGATGTTAGAAAATCGTCTAAGTCCCAAAGACTTGTGGAGTGTGAAATATTTGTAGGTTTTATATTCCTCCACATGGATATTATAAAATTTACTAAGTCCCAAAGACTTGCAAAGTGCAAAAGACTTGTGGGTGTTTTATTCCTCCGCATGGATTTTGGAAAATCAATTAAGTCTCAAAGACTTGAGGGTGTTCTATTCCTCTACACGAAAGGAAAATCGACTCAGTCCCAAAAATAAGAAGAGAAAGGAAAATAAGAATATAAGAGGAAAAGGAAGAGAACAAGATAAAAGAAAAGAAGGAAAGAAGGAGGAGGAAAGGGAAGGAGAAAATTTGACAAGTATAAAATTTTTTTTTGGAGCCAAAAACTTGTTTTGGCCATAACAAGATAAGTTTAAGTTAGAATTAGATGAAATTTAAGGGGTATGTCTACAATGACGAGGATAAAATAATTCTAATGAGGGCCACTAGCCAATTTTGCTTTGATTTTATGAAAAACACAAAATAGTGGGTTTTAAAGATCTAGGTCGCGCTCAATAATCGGGGCCCAGATAAAGGTGAAAGTTTTATAGGGGGTCCAAAAAGTAGGAATGAAGATACATGTTTGGGATTCTAAAATTCAAAATAAGTTGGTGTGGAGATGACCAAACAGGGAAAAATCCACTATTCTAGGGCATGTTTTAGGGATTTTTGAAATCTTCAGAGGGGGAAAAGGGACCTCAGATCAGTAATCTAGAAAATTTTATTTAGTCAACATTATATCTACTCATCAATCTAGACATATTTATCTTGATTATTTTTTTACTAGTTTTTCCCTATTTGGGAGATATCCAATTTTGGCTAAAATTTCTAAGTCTAAGAGGAAGTGCAAAAGTGTAAAGTCATCAATTCCATATTTACACAAAATTTGAGTAGAGAATTGGATTGTAGATCCAAAAATTGTTGTCTGTTCACAATCATAATCTTATATGGGCCATATATATATATTTTTCTTTTTCTTAACATATTTTTCTATTAGATATGTCAAAAGATGGTCTCTCGACTAAATTGCACTAGTCAGAACACTGTATAATTGAGTAGAAATGACAAATTCAGAAAGCTATAACTTTTAGCCCAGAACTCAAAATGGAGCATGAGTACAACCATTGGAAATATGATTTAGAATAGATTATTTCTAAATGATTAAAATTTAGAATTAGTGCATTTATGTTCTCCATAAAATCAAATGAAGGACGACTTGTAACCTAATTAATGAAATAATTTACAATATGCATAATTCTAACAATAATTGTTGCATCCACATTTTTGCATAATTAGAGGTACAACTAGAAAATATCTGGTTACTATATTGATCCAGGAGGATCTAAGGAACACTCGTAGAGGTCCAGGAGGATCTAAAATGCTCACAGAGGTCCCAGGGGATCCATAAATTCTCAATGCTCAAAATTTGACCCTCTCAAATCATCTTGCAAATAGAATCATTGCGAAGAGCTCGTTGTTATCTTTCCAAGGGCGTAAATTTCACCTCAAACAAAGCTCGTATGCAAAAGTTATGAGCAATCCAAGTTTGGTCAAAACATTCAAAACATGGGTGCCACGTGGCAACACCCAAGGGTGACACGTGCCATGGTGACATAAACAGTGACGTGGAACAAGATGGTGATGTGGAATATTGGTTATCATGTATAGTCAACAGATGAGCTGGCAGGTCCAAGTGTTCTAGTGGTTTGATGACACTTGGCAAAGGAAGTCCAATGAGAAGCTTCCACGTGGCAACTTCCCATTGGCCAGTAATGGTTAAGTCTATGTAAAATTATTATGTAGTCCATGGGGTTCAACCCCATGACCTCCCCAATGCCCAAATCCTTCACATAGCCCTCCATACCAATACACCATACGTTGTTCCTTGATAAGCTTATGGCATATATTATGTTTAATTTACTGTATAGTGTTATATGGAGGGGGGAAGGGGCTGAGGGATAGCCCCAAGCCCCTGGTCATGGTATAAACCACGCAACCTAAACCTTAACATTCACAAGTCTTAACATCTATTGAGAGGGAGGTTCATTTGTAATATATATAAACTATATATAGTATATAGTTTATAAATATATACTATATATATGTTATATACCATGTGTATTAAAAAAAACAAAGGGATATATAACCATATATATGCAATGCACATGAGTCGAACCACAGACCTCTGCTATAATAGTGGGCGGTTCTAACCACTATGCCAACAACCCCAAACTTAGAGAGATTTCTGCTAAAATTAGCAAAGAAGTTACCAACTAAATTTAGACGTGGTTTTGGAGACCTAGCTATATATTGGGCATAGATCCCAAGGTAGCACATATCCCTATGTGCATGCATCTCGAGACTACAAAGAGTTCGAGGCATGGACGTGGCACACTTTTTGAGACTGTACATGATTTTATGGAAGTACGTGCAAGTACACCGTAATCTTGAGTTGCACCGTAAAGCATGCCAAATGGTATCTTAACAGATTTTTAAGTGTCTTATATCAAAATTGCACGATTTTTCGCAAAGATCGCAAATATGAGGCCAGTTTTGTAATTTAAGGTAATCTGTAACAATTTTATGTCAGAGTGTCATTAATGACCTTGTAGCACATTGTTTTGCATGCCATAAGGTACTTTGACAGAATATGGCCAATATTATATTCATTTTTCTCATTTTTTCGCAAGGATTTCAAATATGAACTCTGTTTTTGCATTTGAGTTGTGGATTTTCAGAGCACCCTCAAGATTGGCTTATTTGGTCCATTTACATATGTGTTTTGGTATTTTGAGATAAATATAAGTAGTTTTCATTTGGTTGAAAGAACTTAAAGATGAAACAAAGCATGTCATTGTTATTATTGCTTGAGTTCTTTTATTTTATTCCAAGTTATGTCAATTGCACTTAAAATTAGTTATCATAAAGAGGTTTTGGATAAAGGACACATCATCATCATTTCTGCAAATCACTTCAATGGATCCTATAATTTATATGGGTATCAAGTTAGATGCTGCATGTTTATTTTGAAGGAATAAGTGATGTCTAAATATTTTCAGATCAAGTGGTATCAGAGCATGTATTATGATCCCCCTTCTTTGAGAGAAGTGGCATCAGAGCAAGTTTTGACGTGTTTTTGCAAGTTGTTGGTGTGACAAGGTTTTAAAACTCAGATTGGTGAAGATTTTGAAGGCTCTTTTAAAGAGGACAAGATGAGTAAAGCCTTGATGAAATTGAGGCTGCAAAAAGATATTAATCGACAAATCCAGTGAGAGAATGTCGAGTTGAGGATGTACTTGCAAGCTCTCGAGGAAGAGAAGCAAAGGCTGGAGGGTCGATTGTTACGTCATGAATACTTTCATAGAATTATCTTTCATTATTTAGAAAAGAAGTTGCAGTTATGCACCCCATTCCATCAAGTAGAGAATGAGAAATATTCAATGCCAAAGTTGTTGGCACGGTACCATGCAACTGAGTAGATGGAGAAGCCAAAGTCTCCAATGCATGAGGTTCCATCACCTATTAAAGGGTTACAAGAAACAACCAAGGTAAAGGAAAGACCTCATTATGCAAGCTTTGTATATGAAGAATTTGGAGAATGTTCAAAGACAACTGAAGAGGCTCAACCAGAATAAGTTCTCAGTCCTGGTAAAGGGATAAAGACCGTCACTCATGAATTGGACATGGGGGATGGAAGAAAATCTGTTTATGTGAAAGTTAATCCCTCTAAGAAGAAGGCTAAAGGAAAGGGATTGTATTTCCAAAAGGGAAATAAAGTATGTTTCTTTTATTGTAATAAGAGTGGACACTGAATTGAGAAGTGTTGGACACTTCATCCGCACTTATGTACGAATTAGAACTAGAGAGATGAGAAAGCACTTGCAAGAAGAAAAGAAACAACAACTCTAGATGAAGATCTTAGTAAAGAATACTTCCTGATGGCTGGTCTTGGCAAGGTGATTTATGAAGACATCAAAGAATGGTTCGTGGACAGTGCCTCATCTCGCCACATGACAGGGATGAGATCTGTGTTTTTAACATTCTCAGAAATTGACACAGATCGCTATGTTGGATCTGGAACCAACACCAGACAATAAATTAGAGGATATGGATATGTGATATTCCATCTCAGGTCGGGAGGATTTCTAAGGATTGAAAATATGTTATATGTTCCAGACCTAAAGGCTAACCTACTCTCAGTTGCGTCATTTGAAGATGATGGTTATGTAGTTACATTTCAGGATGGTCAAGTACTTGTGCATTCGAGGGAGGTTGCCCTAGACACAACTATAGTACTTGGTGTTCACAGAGAGAGGATGTATATGTTACTAGGAAGACCTATAGTATGGACAAATGGTTTCTTAGAATCAGATTCTTCATCAAATTCAATGTCAGATTCATTGTCAGCGTACGAAGCATTGTCAGAGGTCAGAAGCTGGGATACTCCTCCCAGTACATACTCCTCCCAGTACAATGGGAATGATTACTCCATAAGTAAACCATTTGAAAACATCATTGTATAAATGTATATTTGTAAATTATTTGTACAATATGCATATGTAAATATTTTGTAAAGTATGTTTAAGGCTTATGAGCCACTCATTGTAAATTATAAGAGTGAGAGGGACTTTGTAAAATTTCTATATGGCCACCTTGTATGAGTGAGAGGAATTTTGTAAGAGAGTCTATATACTACCACCTTATATTGTTGTAGAGTGAGAGGAATCTTGAAGGGATTTCTAATCCTTTTTCAACAACAGTGAAGACAATTGTATTGTCTCATCATTAGCTAAAGACTACATATGGATTGAATTGTCTAGTCAACATTCTTGATTCTGAAGAACTATAAGTGAAGGAACATAAGGATGTAGGCAATTGGAACATGTAGATCAAGAGCTCAACAACTGTAATTGTCAATAAGACTACATATGGATCAAATTGTATGATCAACATTCTTGATTTTGAAGAACTGTAAGTGAAGGAACATAAGAATGTAGACAGTTGGAGCATGTAGATCAAGAGTAGGGAGAGCATCGAAGTATTGAAAAACTTCCTAGAGCTGATAAGAGGTACATACTTAAAGATATATACCCATTCTATGTCATGTTCGTGGATGTATACCTTGAACATAAACAATCAATGAAGGTACAAATAATAACAGTACGAGTATAATTGTTCTTCAAGGCAGAAGTGACAATGGACAAAGTATTTATTTATGGACTTCTACAGATACATGAACAATACAAGAACAACAAGTCCAAATGGGAAAGACATAGATCAACCTTCGACCTGGTTTCAAATTGGACGAGATAGACTATCTTCAACAAAGGAGATGGGATTGGATGTTGAAATACATAATTCATATATTACAGAGATTCAATGAATGCAATATTTTATTAGGCAGGAATCTATAAGTCAGAACCAGAGCTACATATATTAGCTACAGTGCCAGAGGCCAGAGTCAGAGCTATGTTCCAAAGAATCAAATAAAGGTACACTGATCCAATATCCAATATCCGAGGTCAATCCAAAATGAGAAAATGAGTACAAAACGTTCAACAAGATGGAAGAGTGAAGAAGCTTCATCACTAAGTTACTGATCATAGCATTTCAGTAAGATGGAAGAGTGAGTTAGAGTTATGATCACTAATTTTTTGAATATTAATACTTTTCTAGGTCCAAAAGTTCTTCAGTGGGAAGGTGTGATCCAAGAGGATATAAGAAACACTCTTAGAGGTTTAGGAGGATTCAAAATTCTCACAGAGTTCCCAGGGGATCCGTAAATGCTCAAAATTTGACCATCTCAAATAATATTTCAAATAGAATTATTGTGAAGAGATCGTTGTTATCTTTCTAACAACGAATTTTTTTCCTCAAACGAAGCTCGTATGCAAAAGTTATGAGCAGTCAAAGTTTGGTAAAAACCGAGAAAACAAGAGTGCCACGTGGCAACACCAGAGGGTGACACATGGCATGGTGACATCAGAATTGACGTGGCACATAGGGTGACATGGAATATTGGTTGGCATGTACAATTAACAGATGAGGTGGCAGCTCCAAGTGTTCTAATGGTTTGATGACACGTGGCAAAGGAAGTCCAATGAGAAGCTGCCATGTGGCAACTTCCCATTGGGGAGTTGGTTAAGTCTTTGTAAAATTATTATGGAGTCCATGGGGTTCGACCCCATGACCTCTCCCAACACCCAAATTCTTCACATAGCCCTCCATACCATTAGAACAAAAGTTGTTGTTTGATAAGCTTATGGCATATATTGTATTTAATTTAATGTATAATGTTATATGGAGGGGGGAGGGGGTTGAGGGCTAGCCCCCAACCCCTGGTCATGGTATAAACCATGTGACCTAAACCTTAACATTCACAAGGCTTAATGCCTATTGCGCAGAAGGTTTATTTATAAAAACATATAAACTATATATAGTATATAGTTTATAACTATATACTATATATATGTTATATACCATATGTATTAAAACAAGCAAACATATATATAACCATATATATGCCATGCATAGGAGCCGAACCACGAACCTATGCTATAATAGTGGGTGGTTCTAACCACTATGCCAACAACCCCAAACTTAGCGAGATTTCTTCTAAAATTAGCAAATAAGTTACCAACTAAATTTAGAAGTGGTTTTGGATACCCAACTATATATTGGGCATAGATCCCAAGGAAGCACATATCCCTACGTCCACGCATCCCGATATTGCAAAAAGTTTGAGGCAGGGACATGGCATGGTTTTCGAGACTGTATAGAATTGTACAGAAGTATGTGCAAGTACAACATAATCTCGAGTTGCATTGCAAAGCATGCCAAAAGGTACCTTAACGGATTTCTAAGTGTCTTAAATCAAAATTGCATGATTTTTTGCAAGGATCATGAATATGAGGTTAGTTTTGTAATTTAAGGTCATCTGTAACAATTTTATGTCAGAGTGTTATCAATGACATTGTAGCACATTGTTTTGCGTGCCATAAGGTACTTTGACAAAATATGGCCAATATTATACTCATTTTTCTCAAAATTTTGCAAGGATTTCAAATATGAACTCTGTTTTTGCATTTGAGTTGTGGATTTTCAGAGCACCCTCAATATTGTCTTATTTGGTCCATTTACATATGTGTTTTGATATCTTGAGATAAACATAAGCAATTTTCATTTGGTTGAAAGAACTTAAATATGAAACACAACATGTCATCATTATTATTGCTTGAGTTCTTTTATTTTCTGCCAGGTTATCTCAATTACACTTCAAATTAGTTATCATAAAGTGGCTTTGGATAAAGGACACATCATCATCATTTATGCAAATCACCTCAATAGATCCTAGAATTTATATGGGAATAAAATTAGATGATGCATGTTTGTTTTGAAGAAATAAGTGATGTCTAAAAATTTTCAGATCATATATGAGGATTAGAGATATGAAGGATGCACAAGGATTTTACAGTCATATGGAAGAAATTAAATTTTTACATATCAACCTGGAAAATCTAGAGACCGAGTTTAATTGACATAGAAACAAAGTAGAGCTTGTGGATTTGGTTGAGACTATGAGAAGCTTGTAGAAAGAAGTATGAATATATATATCAGATAATGGAAGGATGGTAAGAGATCAAAAGGGGTTTCTACATATTCTGAATATGTTGTAGAGACAAGTCAATAAATATTCTGACACAAAACAAACATCTAGTGCAAGTCAAGGAGAAGCATCCGAATCTCATGAAAGGAGGGATGATCATAGAGGATCTAGGAAATCAAGGAGTGTTAGTAGACATCATCATTCACCAGGACAATCAACTAGAATATATTATGCATGTTCAGGGTTAGAAAGAAACAAAAACGTGTCCCCTATTAGAAATATGAGAAGGAGGTGATCTAGGTGGATATTGGTGGCCACCCACCTGTTCCAAATTCCAACTGGCTCATCTTGACAGTTTTCAGTTCAACACGTTTCTTTGTAATGTGGAAACTTCTTTGTAATTATGAGTTCTTCACTTCTAAGGTTGTCTTGAATCCCTACAAAACATCCATGTGGATATTGGTGGTCTCCCATCTAGTCCAACTGGTTTCACAGGCCCAAGAAACTCTCCATGGCTGAAGGAAAGAAAAACGACGGAGCAAAAGATTCTATTAACCCGTTTCTTGAGAAAGCTATCACGCGACAGAGGGATGAAATGATGGAGAATTTTTCCCACATCCTTCAACGCCTTTCGATATAAATAGGAACATATTCATCAAGCAACCACTTTGGAGGAAATTCTCCCTTCAAGGTACAAGTTAACTTTGATATTCCCATATTTGAAGATCGGATAGATGCGGATACCCTAGAAAAATGGTTAAATCTGCTAGAAGGTTATTTCTCTGTTCACAATTTTTACGACAGGGAAAATATCACCTTCGTACTCCTCAAGGCTCTCCCCCATGTCAAACATTGGTGGGAAACTTACTGGGAGAAAACTTCCACAGAGGAATATGGAATATATGTGTCCAAGTCCACTTGGGATATTTTTGTGGATGTGGTCAAGGAACAATATTACCTTGTTGATAACTATGAAGACCAGTACATGAGATGGACCAAACTACGACAAGAGAAGGTTCAAACAATGTCGGAATTCACAAATACTTTCCATACCTTATGTACCACGATGGGTATCAAAGACTCTAAGAGACATTTGGTTCTGAAATACAATGGAGCTCTACATAGGTACATACAAAATGAAATGGATTTCCTAAACATCTCATCATTGGGAGATGCCTATCGATATGCTGTCAAAATTGAGCAAAAATTTGGGAACCATAACAAAAGGGATTTCGAGTCTACATATCCACAACAACCAAAGCACGATAAAGAAATACCTACCCAATAGCCTCTCGACAACTAGACCAAGACACAAGAAAAGAAGGGTAAGTGAAAGATTAAGAATGACACTGGGAAGTGGTGCGACTTCCAAAAAATCCCCTGGAACAACACCGATGCATGTCGCTCAAAACAATCATTGGTCGTCGAGATCAAAGACAAGGAGCCGAACCCTGATTTAGAGTCTAATCCATAAAATAAAAAAGAAAGATCATTGACGTAGACCCTACTACTACTATTGCGACTGCAACAATTCAACCAACAGATCCCAAAGAGGGGGAGCGCCTCTTCCATTCATAGATGTGGGTGAATGGGATCCCATTTCATTTCTTTGTTGATAGCGGAAGCCAGAATAACCTCATCTTAGTTGAGGTCGTCAAACAGTTGGGGTTATCGACAACACCACACCCGCATCCATACAACATCGGGTGGCTTCACCAGGGACGAGATCTCTGTGTCAGCCATCAGTGTCACCTGTCCTATGGCATCCAACCCTTCAAGGATGAGGTAGTATGTGATGTTTCCCCTCTTTATGTCTGTGATGTTTTTTTGGGCCAACCATATATGTGGAAACGCCATGTTGTTTATGAGTCTCAACCTTGTAGTGTCATTATCACTCTGGGGGGTCATCTCTACAGGATACCAGAGGTAGTTTCGACTACTGTTCCACCAAAACATTTTCGCAAGGTGATCTCTCATACTGCAAAATTTAGCCTCTTCACAATCTATTCAAAGGATGCACATAAGGCCACTGCAGCCTTAACACCTTCTATCCAACAAAATAAGATTGCAAAAGAGAAAGAAGATATTGTTTCTTCACCTGCGATGGTGCCTACATAATGCCCCGTCAATCCCGAAGACAATAGGTTGGTGGAATAGATTCAACCTCGCCAACAACAGGTTCATGACAACCTTCCATAGACCAATCAAGGCAACTTCTCCAACAAGGCATGCAACTCACCAAGATTCATATTTTGAAAATGATTTCCCTTCTTCCCCAGACACTCAATGCAATGGATACCATTTCTTCCTAAGGGGGGAGGACTTATCTAGGTGGATATTGGTGGCCACCCACCTCTTCCAAATTCCAACTGGCTCATCTTGATAGTTTTTAGTTCAACACGTTTATCTGTAATGGGGGAACTTCTTTGTAATTATGGGTTTTTCATTTCTGAGGCTATCTTGAATCCCTACACAATATCCAAGTGGATATTGGTGGTTTCCCATCTAGTCCAACTGGCCTATTATGGCAATTTTCATCTCAGTACATCTTTATGTACTTCTGGGTCTGTTTTGAGGCCCTAAACAATGTTTGTTTTTTGGATTTCCCTAGTCAAACTACAAACAAATTCATAGTTTGATGACATAGTGTGTATTTCTCAAAAATACCTTTCCAACGGGCTATCACATGCCTAAAACATAGATCATATGCAAAAGTTACGACCCCGAGAAGTTGATGTACTAACTTACCCCAACAGGGCCCACATGAATTTTGACACTTCATCTCCTAGGGTTAGGTTTTTGGATGTCTAGGGTTTTGGAATTCATGTTTATTGTAAAAATGCCTTCAAAGCCTCATTGTACTCATGTTCTTGTGAATGAGCGTAGCCGTCACATCTGTTCTCAGAGACAAAGCTGTATTTCATTGTAATATCTTTGCTTTCATTTTTTTCTGAAAATAATCCGGATCAGGAGGTGAGAGGTAGATGATTTTCAAGGAGATCTTAGGAAGATGATTAAGCCTCCTACTTTTGATGGTGATCATAATAAATATGAATATTCAAAAGCATAGTTCTTGGGAATGAGAAATATTTCCAATTGCACAATTATACATCAAATGTAGAAACTAGAATTGCAACCTACCATCTTCAAGGAAAAACATCAATGTGGTGGAACCAAATCAAGTAGGTTAAGCACATTGATGAGAAGAGGATCTCATGGAGGCAGTTCAAAAAATAATTTACAAGAAATACTTATCATAACATTATTATGATAAGAAAATGAGAGAGTTCTTTGAACTCAAGCTTGGAAGCATGACAATGGATGAGTATGAGAGGAGGTTCCTTGAATTCTTGAGGTATGTTTGCTTCATAAGGGACGATAAGGTTAAAATATAAATATTTTTGAGTGCGATACCTTATTTATACAATGATAAAATTAAGTTTGATGAGCCCAAGACACTAGAAGAATCCATAAGGAAAGAAAAGTATCTTTATGAGTAGAATAAAGGAAGACTAGCTTTTCAAAAATCTTGGGATGACAAAAAGAAAGGAAAGATGGATTAGAGGAAGAAAGGATCCAAGCCAACTTTCTTAAGGAATAGTTTATAGTCATGTAGGCAAGGAAAGAAAGCACAAAATGAACCCACTATGACAAGTTCCTTGGGGAAAAGGATAATATAAAAACCCATAAAGTGTTGGGGATGTGAGGGAGACCACATGTATAAATTTTGTCGTCATAAAAGAGATAGGATGATAACTGTGCATAACCTTTAGGAAGATAATATAGTGGAAGACATGGGTAGGATTGTGCAAAGGATTTATGCAACCTTGGATGATGAACAAGCATATTATCAATCCCACATGATTGAGGTGGAAGGTAAGATTTATAATCAACCCATAGCCATTTTGATTGATTCTGGAGCTAGTCATTAATATATAGATCCTAATGTGGTTGATAGATTAAATTGAAGATATGTAAGCATGAAAAGTCTTGGTTGGTTTAGATAGCCACTAGAACCAAGATAAGAATCAATGGGATTGTTAAAGTTTGCATGGTGAACATGAATGGAGCCAACGCTAAGGATGATTTGAACATCATACCGCTTGGATCATATCACTTCTTGATTGACATGGATTGGTTGGAAAAGTATCATGTTGTCCTAGATTGATACAACAAGGATTTCACATGTATTGACGAGGAATGAAATTCAAGGATGATTCAAGTTATTCCAAGGCATATATCTGTAAGAGAGATTTCAACATTGCAACTTAAAAGAAGTTTTAGAAAAGGGTTCCAAATATATGTAGCACATATGGAAGAACCAACTAAGGATGAAGTGGAAGCTATTGAAGACTATCCGGTCTTGAAGGAATATGAGGATGTGTTTGGGGAATTTATAGGATTTCCACCAAAGAGAGATATTGACTTATCTATTGATTTTATGCATGGAGCTACCCCGATGTCCAAGATTCCCTACTGAATGAGAACACTGAAGTTGAATGAGTCGTAGATGCAACTAGAAGATTTGCTAAAGAAAGGGTAGATACTCTCAATTGTTTCTCCTTGGGGTGCCCTAGTTCTTTTCGTGAAGAAAAATGATGGAAATTTTAGGTTATGTATTGACTTCAGCAACTAAATAAGGTTACAATAAAGAACAAGTATCATTTACCAAGGATCGATGATCTCTTTGATCAATTAAAGGGAGAAAATATATTTTTCAAGATAGAATTGATATCAGGCCATCGTCAAGTAAGAATCTGAGAAGAAAATACTAGCAATACAAGCTTTCGAACAAGGTATGGTCATTATGAATTTGTAGTGGTCATTTGGGTTGACAAATGCACCAACTACTTTTATGTGTTTACTGAATGGAGTGTTCAAATATTACTTGGACAAATTTGTCATTGTCTTCTTGGATGATGTTCTTATCTATTCCAAGACAAAGGAGAAGCATGAGGAACATTTGAGAATGGTGCTACAAGTGTTGAGAGAACACCAATTGTATGCCAAGTTGATCAAGTGCACTCTCTATGAAAAACAAATCCATTACTTGGGCCACATTTTCTCATAGGAGGGAATAGAAATGGATTTCAATGGATAAAAATATTGAAGCAATCAAAGTTGGCCAACACCAAAGAATATTTCATAGGTTAGATCATTTATGCCTCTAGCTAGTTACTATAGGATATTCATTTCAAGTTTCTCAAATATTGCACACCCGATCACTTATTTGCAAAGGAAAGGAATACAATTTGAATGGACTACCAAGTATGAAGAGAGTTTTCAACACTTGAAAGATTTATCAACCAGTGCACCTATTTTAAAGGTTACAAATCTAGATAAGGATTTTGTTGTGTGCACAAATGAATGCAAGGAAGGGCTTGGTGGAGTCCTTACATAAAATGGGCATGTCATATGTTAAGAGTCAAGGAAACTTAAGGAGAATTATCACACACAAAATTCCCACACTACCAAATGTGGATTTATCACACTTTAGTGAGGGAGCATTTGTCATAATCCCTAGACATGTTAGGAAAGAAATTTATCATATGAAGGTCAAAATACTATGTGCACATGTATTATTCATTATTATTCAAAAAAATGAAATTAATTTAGTGTGATAATCCACCTCACATTTAGTTTCCTAATCTAAAGGAGAAATTGAGAGTCTCATGGATGGTTGAGAGATTTTCTCAAACCAAAATCCTAATTTGATGGATCTTGAGAGATATTTCCTCCTTAAGATCCTTGAGAGATATTCTCTCCCTAAAATCCTTTAGAGATATTTTCTCCCTAAAAATCTTCGAGATCCCAATTTAGTGGATCTAGTGAGTGATCTTCTCCATGGTGATTAAGCCCTGAGAAGGGGAAAGTAATCCATAAGGTAATAATCATTCTGATCTTAAGATATTCAAGAGTGGGGATGGAAAGGAGAAGTGTGGATGAAGGTTTGCAATACATCATGATTGTAAATTCCATTGTTTATCATATCAATAAACTTGGCCTATTTCCTTATTTTCGTCTTGTTTCAATTTACATATGAATGATTGTGATATAATTATGATAGCTTTTATTTAACTTGTTACAAGTAGTAGACGAGGAGGATAGTTCTACTTATTTCCAAGTAGACTATGTTTGGATTTGGACTAGATCCAACACTGAAACGATAAGGAGCATCGAGGACAAACGACATAAAAAAGGTGCCTCATTCTCTTCCTCCCTCTCTCTTATTTCACATGTAAATAGGTGGAAAATAGGAATGTTAGTGTCCATTTATTCTAGCTGTCTTAGTTGAAGAAAACCCAACTAAAGAGAGCTTAACCTGTCTGCAGGGTAAGATTTCTCACAACAGTTTTTGGCGACTCCACTGGGGACAATTGTTCCTTGGTTTTTATCCCTACCATTGCTTGTGTTTTGATTGATGAATGCCTTTTTTTATTTGAATTTATTTTGGCTTTTCATCTTCAATGGATAGCTTACAAAATTCTTGATTAGCTTCCTGTTGAGTTTGGGATAATTTTCAGCTGTTCTGGAGAAATTTTCAGTAGTGACACTCCCCCCTAGTTCCTTATAGAGTGTCACTGATGCTCACTGGCAGTGTATTTGGGAGCGTCACTCTTGTAGTAATGCTCTGTCCCCTTAGTGACATGAACATCACCATTGTTCCTGTGCTGATTTTTGGTCTTTGTCTTCTTTGTTTCTTGGATTTTTAACTCAGAGTTAGACCTCAATTTCTTGTTGTATTGATTTGGATTTTGTTTGATTGAGAAGGTTGTTCATATCACTCTTTTTTATTTTGGTAATCTATTGTCTTGCATCAAGTTGTGAAAAGGTCATAAGACCTTCAAGGTTAATCTAAATCCTTGGATATAGCTTTGACTGTTAGTAGCTCTAGGTCTTGGTGATTATACAATCATCAAGCTTTTGTCTTTTGCTCATTGAGAACTTTATTTTACTTGTTAGTTTTGAAAGTTTGTTTCATTAACTTGGAGACATATAATGTATCAAGCCTTGTCATTTCAGTTTTGTTTTTGGCAATTGTTGATCCATTAAGTCAATTCTGAATCTTTGAGGGTTTGTTGCAGCATCAATTGATCACATATCTATTGATTTTAAAGTCTTTTAAAAAGTGATTTCTTTCTTGCTTGAATTAGTGTGAAAAGCCATTTTTGCGTTTGATTCCCTTGAGCTTGTTAATGTGTCTTTGTTTGAATTTTCTTTTTGCTTCGTGCTCATTTGTATCTCAGCTTTGAACTCTTTCTTTTCATTTGAAAGTAATGAAGCATTAAGGAGGTGTTGTATTGCATATTCGGTCAAACAAAGAGAAATTGATTGCATTCCAATGTGTAGGTGAGACGTTTTGAGCTTGCATTTTCAGAGTGAAAATTTGCATGTTTTTTGGCATTTTTGAGCTTTCATTCTTAAAAAAATTCCCCCCTCATGGTTGGGGGGGGCCATGAATTGTCTATCCAATAATTTATTTGACTCATATATTGGACACCTATTGCATTCAAAGAGTAATTTCTATTTATTTCTTTGGAAGTTGTAATTGTTTCTTTGCTTGAAACCTCTCGCTCCTTTCTATAGATAGCCTTCATCGAAAGTTAAAGATTTCATTACATTCATATTTTGTTTTGAAGTCTTTTTGGAGTCAAGTATCACACATCATCACCAAGTTGCATCCACAACCCCTTTTGAGTAACACACATCCATAAAAGGAACTAACGTATAATATAAAATCAACTAGACATTTTCTTTATTAGAAAATGATCACACGTCTAGGATTTTAGGGCTTTGGTCGTAGGGTGGAGAGTAAATTATTCAAGGACAATTAAAAAAAATTGTAGAATAATAGAGAGTGTTGAAATCCAAGTAGTAACAATTGGTGTTTTTTGGGAGAGATCCTCTTACACGGGAGTTAAGCACGAGGTCAAGTGAAGTGACAGTTTGAGATCTCCCCTCTTCTATTTTCATAGTGGGACTACAACAAGTTTTGGAGCTTTGAAGAGTGGAAGGTCCCATGGGTGACACCACTTCTTCTTATTATTTGGGTCATGGATTTGTGTCTACAATTCCCAGTTCCATTTTCTTAGTCTTGGTTGTCGACTAGTTACCCGCCCGACTGTCCGTTGCAAAATTGGTAAACATAGTTTCTTTTCCTAGGATTCTACATGGGTGACTACTGCAAGGGGGGTTCCTTATTTAGAAGGTACTTGTGGTAGTTGAGGCAGAAATTGCATCAAAATTTTAGTACACTTGGAGGGTTTCCCCATGAATCAAGGGTTACTTTCACTAGGAAGGACTGTTACATGGAGGTCGGGGTAACTGCTTCTCATATCTTCGTTGACAACCTCATCTCCTATCTCCAGAAGATCCTTAATTCCTTTGTTTTCTTGCTATTATATTATATGAACTTTGATAATTTGTTCTCTTTGATTTAGCATACCCTAGGTTGAGTCCGTGTCTATGGAATTGGTTCCAGAGTCTACCAACCAAGGGACCCTTTTATTTTTCCTTCTTTTGGAAACGTTGGTCCTCCTTCTATTTGTTGAAGTTTGAGTAGCTTTGGAAGATATTATTATTGTATTTGACCAAGACAAAACCCTAAAGAATATTATTATATTATATTTGTTAAGACGACCCTATTTTGCCTTTGTAAAATTCGGCCCTATCGTGCCTTGACAAGCAAAATGTAAAATAAAAGGATAAAGTGACAGGTTGGACCAAACCAAATTTTAGGCTGGCCAAAATACTATTTATAAGGGAGGCTAGGGCCTCATTTGAACACACACACACACACACACACACACACACACACACACACACACACACACAAGCTCTCAAGTCAAGAAGAAAAGTGCGCAAGTCTCAAAGGGAGATGCTAATGCAACTAGAAGGTGATGTTGTGGAAGATCTTGGTTGATCTCTTGGGTATATCTTGGTTATGTGGTGCGCTACTCTTCCTGAGTCAAGGGTTTGAGAAGGATATTTTTGTTTGTTATTTCTCTCTTGGAGAGAGAGGAATTGTTCTTGGTTTTTGAATCTATATTGAGGATGTTTTTTGGGTTTCCCCCCTAGAAGTTTTTCCTAGGGTAAATCTTGTGTATGCTGTGGATGTTATTCTTTCAATGATCCTTAATATGTAGTTATTGTGCTAATTGTTTAAAAGTAAAAGAATACTAATCTAATTAACTGCTTAAGATTAAATTTCAAAATGGGTTTAGAGCAGGCCTGAAAGAAGGCATTTTTATATCACAGAAGAGTTCGCTAAGAAAAACAAGGGCATAAGAAGACTCTCCTAACCCTAACACACCTTTTCACTAGAACAATTTTTAGTTTTGGACAAGTTTCAAAAATTAGGGTTTCTGCATAAACCTTAAAAGGTGACATCATCCACCTTGCTGGAGGACGTTGGGAAAAGTAAAACCATCTAGGATCTCTCCCTAGGAGGGCACATCTAGTCCCGAGATCAGAATTCTGAAATTCAAAGTTTGAGGAATTAGGGTTTCCTCATAAAACCCTAGGTTTGTAGTACCAGTTGCAGTATTAGTTGTAGTTGCAATACCAGTTGTAGTTGCAGTACTAGTTGCAGTTACAATATCAATTGCAGTTGTAGTGCCAGTTGCACTGCCGACACCAATTGCAATACTAGTTGCAATGAAAGTTTCTGTGAAGTGTTGGGACTGATTTTTGGTTGTCCTAGTGTTCCTTACCCTAGCAAATCTCTAACTACCTTTATATTACAAGTCAAAGCACCTTTGAACTTTTAAAGGTTCGTCATTGCTTTCTGTTGTTGCCGGATGGTGCCAATACCTGTCGATGCCGTCAGAGGTATGTACTTATATATGTTTAAACTGTATCATTATCTTAAGGGTATTTGCAGAAGAAGGGATATTTTGTCCAAACAACAATCGTAGATCCATAAGGATCTCAGATCCAACACATTTAGAGGAACAATGCACCCTAGGTTTGATTATTTTGATATGCCTCTATTTGTTATGGAACTATTGTGATCTTATGAACATCTAGGTTGTATTTTAATCTGTTGAAGTTATGACTATCATACTAACCATTGGTCAAAATTAAAGTCAAAGTATTAGGTTGATTAAGGTTAAGATTTTCAAGTTTACTTGCATTTCCTAACTCAGATTTTTTTCAAGAAAGCATAATGTCTTAGTACATGGGACATGTTGAAGATAATACTTGTTATATTGAGTGAAGGAGACTCGGAAGAAAAGAAACAACACTCATTCTTGAGGACAAGACTCTAGGTTCTAGGTTTGATTGATTAAATAAATAAGATTCAAATTTACACATATCAAGTTTGATAACTACTACACTACAAGTAAATAGTTGTGACAACAATCTCTGAAAAGTTCTATTACTATTAGATACAATGAATACTCGGTAGCATGTGAGCACTATTGATATGAATGCTGATTGTAACTCCTTACTAGATATAACTAACATCTCCTCTAGAAGATACTTCTTGTTTTGTCTCTAGGTTACCATTGAGGAATCATTGATCACAACACTAGAAGAGTGTTGTTCTCATTTTCATATTATTATACTTATTGCTTTGACTCTTGTTTCCAGCATGTCACAAGTGATAGCTCTAAAGGAGCTAATGTGATGATTGTTTTTGTTATTTCTTATTATTATAAAAATTATTATTCGTGTCTACTATTTTCCTCTTGTTTTTCTTGTACCGGGTAGGTCACAAGTGATAACTATGAGGGAAGCCATAGTGATCGTTGAAAGAGAAAACATGTTAGATGAGACATGGAGAAAACTATCGAATTTGTATACATGATCGTATACATCCATGTACTGAAGAAGAAGAAGAAGAAGAAGCTACTTTTGCAAGATGACATGACAAATCCATCTAGTGAAATTGATCACTCTTTATATCATCAGAAAGAGTTAGTAGAGCCATAAGGGCCTACCCAGAATCATTGTAGTAAACAAGAAGAGATTAGCATGGTCTTGTGACACTTTACAGGATGCAAATCCATATAGCATTGACGGGCCATATCATGAGGAGTAGATGGCTCCACCAATGGCGAGGCAGGAGACCCCACCAAATACCAGCTTAGAAGGAGATAGAGTTTAGAGGGAGTGAACTCTCATGATCCAGTAAGGAGGAGAAACCTCCCTAGGACTATTCATAGAGATGTACAAAGTCTTATTTGTGTCTAGAGGATTATCCCAACAAGAGGGAGAAGACTATGATGAGACACTTGCTCCAATAATTAGAAGAAATATACATAGATCAACCACAAGATACATGAGAAGGAGTCTCATGTCTGCATATTGAAGAAATATTTGTATGGGCCTAAGAAGACACCCATGACATGATGTGCTAGATTAGACAGTTTCCTGATGAGCTTGGGATTTACCAAAAGAAAAGAAGATTCCAACCTGTAGTTCAAGGTTGTGGATGGTAGACTAGTGTTACTATTGTATGGGGATGACATGTTTCTAACAGGAGGTAAGAATCTCATCGTTGATAGTAAGAGTAAACTAGTTGCAAATTTCAAGATGAAGGGCCTAGGCATGTTGCATTACTTCTCAGGTCTGGAGATAGGGAAGAGACCTGATGGGACTTTCCTTAACCAAGGAAAATATGCAGTGGAGATCCTGAAGAGGTTTGGGATGTTGGATTCTAAGGCCATATATACACCGATGGTAGCTAACTTGACGTTGTTGTGTGTTACAACTTCAGAGGTAGTGGATGCCCCAATACACATGGATATGATTGGTTTGTTGATGTACTTGACAAACACGAGACTAGATATATGTTTTGCGGTGAACACATTGAGTCAGTACATGGTTAATCCTAGACATGCTCACCTGATTGTGACAAAACATGTGATGAGTTACCTAAAGGGTACAATTGATTATAGACTCAGATATATCTTGGATCACGAGATAACACTTTAAGGTTACACATATTCATATTGGGCAGGCAATGTCACAGACCGAAAAAGTGCATCCAAATGTTTCTTCAGTTTGGGATCAACTGTGATATCATGGATCAATAGGTAGTGGACTTGTATGGCACTTAGTTCCATAGAGGCAGAGTATGTGGCAGCATGATCAGTTTGTGGCGAAGTAATGTGGCTTCAAAAGTTGATTGCAGGATTGTTTTTGGGTTGGAGGAGACATGTATCTTTTGTGACAACCATAGTTGCATAAAGTGGTCAGAGAACCCAGTGTGTCATGACAAGTCTAAGCATATCGAGATCAAGTACCACTATGTCCAAGAAATGGTACAGAAGGGAGTAGTAAAGCTCTAGTATATTTCCACCGATGAACATGTAACATATGTATTGACCAAGCCCCTGTCCAAAGTTAAGCTTGGAGTGGTCCAGAAAGACTTTTACAATAGTGAGATGTGTTCCTCAGTAGTGGGAAGTGATCCCAAGTGGAGGGAAATGATGAGATCCCCAATAGTGGGAGCTACTCCAGCACATGTTGGTACTTCGACGTAGGCTGGTATGCTACCCCAACGTAGGTTGGTACTCCAACACAAGATGGTATACTACCCCAACATAGGTTGGTATGCTACCCTAGTGTAGGTTGGTACTCAAATGCATGCTATTATTCTACCCCAACATAGGTTGGTACCAACGCAGGATGGTATGCTACCCTAAAGTAGGTTGGTACTCCAACACAGGTTGGTATGTTAACCCCAACCCAGGTTGGTATGCCACTCCTACATAGGCTGGTACGCTACTCTAGTAAAAGTGTAGAACTTCCTATGATATATATATCCATGATTGACAACAAGACAATGACAAGGTGTACAAAAGCACAGAAGCAGTGATGATTATCATGAAAAGAATAATACATTCCTTGCTAAGAGGGAGTGTTGAATTTTAAGTATATTCGGAAGATATTCTTATTTTATTTGACCAAGACAAAACCCTAAAGAATATTATTATATTATATTTGTTAAGACGACCCTATTGTGCCTTTGTAAAAGTTGGCCCTATTGTGCCTTGACAAGTAAAATGTAAAATAAAAGGATAAAGTGACAGGTCAACCTAGACCAAATTTTAGACTAGACAAACTACTATTTGTAAGGGAGGCTAGTGCTTCATTTGAACACACACACATACAAGCTCTCAAGTCAAGAAGAGAAGTCTGCAAGTCTCAAAGAGAGATGCTACTGTAGCTAGAAGGTGATGTTGTGGAAGATCTTGGTTTATCTCTTGGGTATATATTGGTTATGTGGTGCGCTACTCTTCCCTAGTCAAGGGTTTGAGAAGGATCTTCTGCTTTTTTAGTTCTCTCTTGGCGAGAGAGACATTGTTCTTGGTTGTTGAATCTATATTGAGGAAGTTTGCTGGGTTTTTCCCAGGGTAAATCTTGTATATGTTGTGGATTTTATTCTTTCAGTGATCCTTAATATGCAATTATTGTGCTAATTGTTTAAAAGTAAAAGAACACTAATCTAATTACCATGTAAGATGAAATTTCAACAATATTTCTACTTTGAGTCTACATAGATTCACTATCAGATTACTGGTATGGTTATTTTCCACTCCAGTGATCTCGAATGCACCTGATGCTCATATGAAATCCCTCCATCTCCAAAATGTCAACCTCCTATTGACCCTTTGTCTTCTTCACCCATTGTGTATTCTTCTCTTTACTCTTCCTCGCCTGGTGAAATCCTTGCTACTAGTAACCAGGAGGATAAGAAGAAGAAGAGAAGGAAGAAAAATAAGCAAAGGGCCAAAATTCTAACCATTGTAGGAAATGTTGGAAGCAATCAACTAGTTACTATTAATCAGGCTGGGAGTGTTGATGATGGTGAGAATCCTACCAAGACCAATCGCAAGCCCAAATTCCCTTCCAGACTTTGTAAGGGTGACCACCTTCTTAAGGATTTCCATGGTCTTCCCAAGGTCTTGGAAGTGTGGTCTACGAGTTCTCAACAACCCATGTCGCCAGTTGCCTCAAGTCATGATGGTGAAAAACCATCAACTAGTGATAGTAAGGTTGGAAGTAAGAAAGGTATAGTGAAGTTTCCTTGTAGGTTATGTGAAGGAAGTCATCAAACTTACCTTTTCCCTCGTATGGATGTGGCTTCACGTTTTTTGGAAGAGATTGTTGTTTCCGAGCAACAACTTCCAATTGGTTACCATAAGATTTCTATCGACCAACCATTGGTTGATAAAGTGGTTGATCAGATTCAGTCGTCGGTCGATCCCACTCTTCCCTTGGAGAGTGAAGTTCAAGTGGTCGACTCGATTCCATCATCAGTCATCGATCCCACTCTTTCCCCCTTAGAGAGTGAAGCTCAAGTGGTCGACCTGATTCCATCATCGGTCGATCCCACTCTTCCCTTGAAGAGTGAAGTAGATATTGCTCATGTTTTTCTTGTCACTTCAGATTCCTCTGGACAAGGGGGTATTTCACCCATTTCCACAGAACCCCCTCCAAGTACCTAGATCATTTTCTTTGGTTGGAATGGACTGACTAAACCTCACCTTCCTTCTTACTTTCCTTTCCAGATGATTGCACAAGTTTGCGATATAAATATATGTCACTCTATTATAGACAAAGGTGCTTATGTTATCCTTTTATACTCAAACGCTTGGAAAGCTCTAGGTTCCCCTCAACTTGTGCCTAATACTCAGAATTTGTTGTCTTTTAACAAAATATCCAATGAAACTTTAGGGATCCTTCCTCGGTTACTTGTCACCTTAGGAGGAAAAACTATCTATATTGATGTGATGGTAGTCCAAGGCTCCTTGGATTTTAATTTTCTCCTCAGGCGTGATTATGTTTATGCTATGAAAGTTGTTGTATCCACACTCTTTCGAGTGATTTATTTCCCTCATAATGGAAACATTGTGACCATTTACCAACTTTCATTCATTGGACCTCATATGACGACCAACCATCTTATTTCCCTGAATGTTCCTTACATTCAAGTGGTATCCCCCCCGCCATAGGTTAATTATGTGGCAACATGTCCCATGCTTTCAACTATCGATAAGAAAGAGCCTCTCATTGCATGCTCAACTTCTTCTTACCTAGATCCATTAGTTGACATAATGATCTCTTCAATAGGGCTATTAGATCCTAATATCCCTACCCTTATTGCGACCCTCGATATGTATTCCTTCCAGAGAGTTGTTATCCCATCCAACGAAGATATTTTGTAATCCATGATCGAGGTATGTCCCTTAACATGTATTCCTTCCGGATCATTGTCCTCTTGGAATCCATGATCAAGAAGAGGTCATGATCATAGTTCCCGTTTATGTTTCAAGCTCGTTAAAAAATGAAATAGGGGGTTGTGAGCATAGTTCCCATTTATGTGTTAAGCTCGTTAAAAATGAAACAAAGGTTTGAGATTCGAACCCATAGGTTGTGAGCATAGTTCCTATTTCTGTGTCAAGCTCGTTAAAAAATGAAACGAAGGTTTGATATCGAACCTAGAGGTGAGGAACACAATTCATTTTCTATTTCAAGCTCATTAAAAAATGAAATCGATTCCCTTCTAGTTGACTCAAGTCTTTTTGCTAGATCTTGTAAACGTTGAGTCAAGTCTTTCACTAGATCTCATAAATGTTGAGTCGAGTCTTTCACTAGATATCATGATTGAACCTTCATTTCCTTTTCCTGTGTCAATTGACATTCTTTCTCCCTCCCTCTTTGGTGAACATTTACCTATTAGTAACCAAGATTCTATTTGGGTACAAAAATTGAGAAGAGTAGGTAGATGAAATGAAGCCTAGTGGGCATGTCTCCAACCTCTGGACATCATGATGGAGTTAAGATGCTAGCTTTTCAAGTTGGGGGGAAAAGTACCAAACACTCATGGGTATCACCTGAAACCTTTGGAAATTACATTAGGAAATACCAAGCACAGTTTTTCCTTGTTTCAATCTTGTGTAAAAATGAAACTACCCCGAGCATAGTTTATTTTCTAGTTTCAAGCTCGCAAAAAAATGAAATATACCATGAGCTTAATCTTTGTTCTTTATTGTGCTCGTAAATACATGAGAATATGCTACTGAGCTTAGTCTTTGTTCTTTCTCGTTCTCACAAATACATGATAATAGATTACCGAGTATACTTTCATCATGTTTTCGGACTTGTAAAAGATATACGAAAAATAAACTCTTTGGAGTCTCCTTTAAGCTCTTTTCAGACTACCTAAACATGAAAAGATTTTCGAGTGAACTTGTTTCCTTTCACACTCATTAAAAGGTTTGAAAGGGTGTCTTTTGAGTGGTATTTTACCCATTTTTCAGCCTCGTAAGATAATTACGAAAAACGAATACTCTAACCACTTTGGTTAGAAGAGTTCTCTCTCGTATCATTTTATACTTTTTCGGGGTTGGGGGACTAAATTTACGAAAAAGTCAACTTTGGAGTTTCCTTTAAGTTCTTTTCAAACTACCTAAATATGAAAAACCATTGAGTTTACCTTCTCCGGACTCGTAAAATTATTCATTGGAGGACCCATCTGGGATCGAACCCTTACTTCTTCAGGTTCGTTAAACATGTGAAGAGAAACTTGCCGAAGGTGAGTTATACCCAACATTTGTTATCCTCCTCAATCTCGTTAAAACATATAGAGGTACTCATCTATATGAATGGGGGATAATTTGGGAAGTGGGTCAATCTTTTGAAACATTATGGAAGTTGTTTTTAGTCACCCTTGAACATGGCACCATCTGCATTCTGCTTACATTTGGGTAAATCCTGTTGTCTTTGAGTCATGCCAATTCTATGTGTCGTCATACTCTTTCGACTCTGTGTAAGAGAACCTTTCGTTGTCATCACATTATGTTCTTGGTACTTGTCGATTCAATGCTTCCAAGTCACTTGTTGTGCCATACCATGTTCAAGGGAATTCTCAGCTTTAATCAACCTTTGTAGTATTATCCATTTTCATACCCATGTTAGTCCATACACATTTTCTATATCATCTCAAATCACTATCCTAATCAGTTTCTTGTCGATGATGGGGGATACATCATGACCCTCCTTCAATGAGTTTTTTCCTTTCAACTTCAACACATTATCCATGAGTTAGACTTAGAAACGAATTAGTGGCTTGGAGCATGCATGCCTCAATGGTAGGTTTCCTCACTTTCTATAGTGGGTTTACATCATTGGCCCCTGATCGGAAGATTCCACCAAATTTTTGACTTAACTCATTGATTCACATTCGTTGGATTGTACCAGGGTACCTTGGGAGTCATTGACATCACTAGTGATTTCCCTCATACTTGTTAACAATATACATTAATGACTGATAATCAAGTGGTTTCTACCATGTTTGACATCAACACATGTATTCACATGGCTAGAATTGTATTGGTTCATGATCAGGATGAAGAACTTGGGAACTCTTTTAGGTGCCTACCAGTGTTATGTGCCTAACCTAGGTTGCGATGGAGAATAATCTTACTGATGTACATTGTCACATAGGTCCACTTTGTATTTGTCTCTGGCTATGTTGTTGTCATATCTTAGATCCAATGTGTACTTTTTCATGGATGTGACCTTATTGAGTCATGGAGGTATGGATCCACATTGTATCTTCGGTGGCCATATCCTTAGTCAGTACTTTCATGGATCCAAAATGTATTGGTCGACGACCATGCTTTGAGTCAGTTTACTCTGAGCATAGGTATGCTTGCATTGGGGATGATACATATACAATTATACTGTTTGATGTTTGTTTGTAACTTCCTCCAGGATCTCCTATTCCAGTAACTTGATGCACATATTTTTGTAAAGTGTTTCGGCCATCAATTTCTCTTCTGACCTTACACGTTAGGGGGCATCTGTTACACACCAAATTCCCATACTACCAAATGTGGATTTATCACACTTTAGTGAGGGATATTTTTTCATAATCCCTAGTCATATTAGGAGAGAAATTGATCATGTGAAGGTCAAAATACTATGTTCACATGTATTATTCATTGTTATTCAAAAATCGGAAATTAATTTAGTGTGAGAATCCACCTGACATTTAGTTTCCTAATCTCAAGGAGAAGTTGAGAGTCTGATGGATGGTTGAGATATTTTCTCAAACCAAAATCCCAATTTGATGGATCTTGAGAGATATTTCCTCAAAATTCTTGAGAGATATTTTCTCCATAAAATCTTTGAGAGATAGTTTCTCCCTAAAAATCTTGGAGATCCCAATTTAGTGGATCTAGTGAGTGATATTCTCCATGGTGGTTAAGCCTCCAAATCCTATATAATGAGGGCATTCCAAGGTGAGAAGGGGGAAGGAATATATAAGGTCATCATCGTTATGATCTTAAGATATTCAATGGTGGGGCTGGAAAGGAGAAGTGTGGAGGAAGGCTTTTAGCACATCATGATTGTAAGTTCCATTGTTTTTCATATAAAAAAACTAGGCCTATTTCCTTATTTTTGTCTTGTTTCAATTTATGTATGAATGATTGTGATATAGTTATGATAACTTTTATTTAACTTTTTACAAGTAGTAGAAGAGGATGATAGTTCTACTTCTTTGCAGGTAGACTACATTTGGAGTTGGACTTGATCCAACACCGAGACGATAAGGAGAAGTGAGGACAATCGACATACAAAGGTGCCTCATTCTCTTCCTCCTCTCTTATTTCATGCATGAATAGGTGGAAACTAGGAATGTTACTATCCATTTTTTCTAGATGTCTTAGTTGAAGAAAACCCATCTAAGAGGAGCTTAACATGTCTGCAGGTTAAGATTTCTCACAACAGGGTAAGATTTCCACCAAAGAGAGATATTCACTTATCTATTGATTTGATGTCTGGAGTTACCCCAATGTCCAATACTCCCTATCGAATGAGCACATCGGAGTTGGAAGAGTTATAGATGCAACTAAAAGAGTTGTTAAAGAAAAGGGTACATACTCTCAACTATTTCTCCTTGGGGTGCCTCTGTTTTTTTCGTGAAGAAAAATGATGGAAATTTGAGGTTATGTATTGAATTTAGACAACTAAATAAGGTTACAATAAAGAACAAGTATCCTTTACCAAGGATTGATGATCTCTTTGATCAATTGAAGGGGGCAAAGAATTTTTTCAAGATAGAATTGAGATCAGGCCATCATCAAGTAAGAATCCGAGAAAAACATACTAGCAAGACTTTGAACAAGGTATGTTCATTATGAATTTGTAGTGGTCATTTTGGTTGAAAAATGCACCAACTACTTTTATGTTTTTACTGAATGTAGTGTTCAGATATTACTTGGGCAAATTTTTCATTGTCTTCTTGGATGATATTCTTATCTATGCCAAGACAGAGGAGGAGCATGAGAAACATTTGAGAATGGTGCTACAAGTGTTGAGAGAACTCCAATTATATGCCAAGTTGAGCAAGTGCACTTTCTATAAAAAAAAAATCCATTATTTGGGCCACATTTTCTCAGAGGAGGGCATAGAAATGGATTTCAATGGATGAAAATATTGAAGCAATCAAAAGTTGGCCAACACCAAAGAATATTTCATAGGTTAGATCATTTATGCCTCTAGCTAGTTACTATAGGATATTCATTGCA